>NW_019104707.1:123777-137862 GCF_001995035.1 Momordica charantia
GTCACAGAAATTACCCAAATGCCATTATATTTTCTTGTTCTTTAAAAAATAATATTCACTATTATGTGTACCTACTTTTCAACCCCTTTGATTGACATTGAAATCATTAATAGTTCCGAACTTTTGTTTGAGTTTTGTCCTTTTAAGTTTTAACCACTCATAATAAATGTTTGATTTTTTATGTACAGCTGATCAATTACTTTTTTATTTTTTAGATAAGCTGATCAATTACTAAAGTTAATGTTTTTAACTTCTCATTTAAATTCAAATTTATCCATTTCTATTCCTTAAGTACATAAACATTTAGCTCAACATTAATCGACACCTGTGATCAAGAGATCACAAGTTCGAATCCCCACACCCACTTATTGTACTAAAAAAATTATTATTATTATTTGTACTTTCTCTTAGAATATTATTAAGGTTCGAAACTTATTTTGGTTCCTATTCAGTTTTGGTATTAGTTTTTCAAATATTTTTCTCTCTAATTATAGAAACATAAAAATTATTTTAGCCATTTCTATTAATCTTTTTTAAATTATTTAACAAAGACCCATATAATGCATTTTTATTCATTTACCAGATGAAAGTAAATATAAGTCGCAGTTGGAGTAGAAGTATTAGGTTTCAAGACGATGAATTCAATTATATGTGCTTAATAATTAATGAAAAGTTAACGAGGTGGACTACCATGGCTTGTTATGCCTAATTTAGGGATTAAAATAAAATGTTTTAAGAACTAAAATGGATTGTAAATAATATTTTGGTTTTTGTATATTCCACTTTCGTTCATTTTAATTAGTTTTTGGCTTTCAAAATATCAATTTTGATCTATATACTTTTCATTTTTTTTATTATCCAGAGTCGGTGGCCCTTTGTTCTTTATGCCCCTATACTTGGAGGGTATGCACATTATCTCACATCCGTACATACGCAAGGACTTATCGTTTGGTGGAAATTGCGTCCCCGTAAACTTTCCAATTTTTATCTGTTTAAGTTTATTATTATACTTTTATAATGTGGCTATTCCGATCCATATTTCTAAAATGTTAACAAAAGATTTATACACATTGCAAACTCTTTAATAAACATTTATAGCTAAATTTCAAGAAATTTATTAAGTGAAATTCATGCAAAAAATTATGATACAAAAATAGAGAATATAAAGAAACTAAAATAGTCACTTTTTAAAAGACCAAAATGAATGTGTCAAGAGTACAAGAATTAATGGATAAAACCTGAAAGTATATGGATCCATAAAAATGGACATTTTGAGAGTATAAAAACTAAAATGAACTAAGAGCACTAAAAGTAGAATAACCAAAGCAATTTATTAAACCATGCTTAAAAGTTTGGGGATTAAAATATAATTTAAACCTATTATTAATTATTGACAACAACACCCTTTGCAAATTTGGAGGATCTCCATGAAGAGCAAGTGACAAAAGTCAATGGGAAAGGGGCAACTTGATAGCAACTCTTCAAAAATGAAAATTTTATTGAAAATTAGCTATGAGTTGTGTAATTACTATTTGGTGCATAGAAAAAGTACAATTTACCATGCCTGACTAAAAAGGATCCATCTATTTTTTTCCTATTTATTATGTGATTTGAGTGAAAGTAACATGTCATATATTATAAGGCTAAAATATTTTTATTTTCTTAGAAAAAGAAAATAAATGAATGGTGTTAAGTGTGTAAAAATGTATTATAATGGAATAGCTTCAAAAAGACACATCAATTATTTTGTTCTTGAATAGTGTTTGGCAAACAGCAAATCTAGATAAAATATTCTTCAAGGTGAGGCAAAGATTGATATTATTCCTTGCTTTCATTCCAGAGAAGAAGATGATTAATGTTTCTTTAGTGAAGAAATTTTCTAGATTTATTTTCATTTTACTGAGAATATTATATGACATCCTCTTAAAAGTCGATCTATATGTAATTCTACTCATTAATGTATTTAGTAACTTTTTTTAAGAGTCGTAAGTTCGATTTTTTCTATGATGAATAGAAAAATAAAGATAAGATAAAGAAAAYTACCTTGAAAAAGAAAGATCGGTAGCGAGTAAGAAATAGAAAAAACTCACCATCATCATTTGTTTTACAACTAAAAATATTTGGTGAAAGAAATTCATAAATCTTTATTATGGTTCTCTAGCCACAAAAATAACAACTATTTTATTTGTTTGTTGCATAAATATGACATTTGAATCCTATTAAAAATGAAGCCCGTTTTTGTTACATTTGTTTTTAATTTTCTAATATAAAAAAAAACCAGATATATTTGATAACATACTTTTCAATTTATTATTATTATTATCTTGTGAAAACTTAAAATTTAAATATGTTTGACAGTGTTTTCTATTTTTCAAAAAATAAATTTAAAATTTGTTTAACATTATTTTATTGTTAGGAGAAATATTCAATTTTGAACATTAACTTAGTAAGATGAAATCAATTTTTAGCCTAAACATATATCGTACTRTAWACTTATTTAAATGCTACAATTTTTTATTTAGAYAAAATATATTTTTTGGTCCTCGAGGTTTAAAGTAGGTGTCTATTTAGTTCTTGAAGTTTCAAAATGGACATTTTTAATCACTGAAGTTTGTAAAATGATTCTAAAGGGTCCCTACAATGCTCTGACTATTARTCACGTAACTTTTAAAATGAYGTAGCTCTTAAATTGGTCACTATAAATATTTATGATGATTAGACTTTCAGTCTTCTTCCTTTCTTTTTTCTTATTCTCTCCTTCTCTAGCCAACTTCGTCGTCGACTGCCTCTTCACCGTTTTTCTCTCGCTGCTCGCTCCCCGTCCGAATCTAGAAGAGAACACTCCAGATCCATTCAAGATTTGGAAGAGGAACTTCCTTSCAAGGAAGTATGTGTCTCAATTCGTGGGGAAGTCGACGAATAGTGGGCAAGCGACGGCGACGAGGCGAACTGAATGCAGCAAGCAGTGGACGCCAGCAAGATTCGTTGAAGAAAGGAAAGAAGAGAAGGAGAGAGAAGGAAGGAAGAAGATAGAAAGTATCATAAAAATATTTATAATTTAATGTATTTTTGCAAAATCATCTATTATAATCACCAATTTAACSACCMTATCATTTTAAAGTTAGTCAACTAASGATCAAAGCATTTTATGGACCATTTAGAACCATTTTACAATTTGAAAGTTCCAGTTTYGTCCTTCTCCTCCTTAACAATTTGAAAGCAAAGTTTACTTTATAGCTTMTATTCGATTTAGGGAGGTGGAACCACTTGATGAGTCCAATTACAGTCGTTGGTCCCAGAAGCTACTAATCTTCTTTGAGTAGTTGGAGATCGATTACATCCTCACTACTGCTCAGCTTGCCGACGATGCTGCTTAGCCTGCCACCTCTCAGCTTGCTGTCGTCGCCACTACTYAGCCCGTTATCACTACTGTCGTTGGTGCTTAGTCCACCGACACCACTTCAGTTGTAGTTGCTAATCCCATAAYGTCCACTCCCGCTATCTTTGATACTAACAAATTCGAGAAAGACAACAAGATGGATCGCAAGAATCTCCTCAACCATATGAACAACTTTCTATTTGATAAGTTCGTAGTCCAAAAATTTGCAAATATTGTTTAGGATACTTTAGAATCTAGATATGGTGAGGGAGATGTAGACARAAAGAAATACATCGTCGGTCAATGGCTACAATTTCAGATGTCAGACGACAAACCAGTAATAGACTAGGTTCATGAGTACAAACACCTAGTCAGTAATGTGTTGTCCGAAGACATGAAGATGTGTGAGATTTTTCAGGTGAACGTGTTGCTAGAGAAATTCCCTCATGCCTGGAGTGATTACCGCAACCACTAGAAACACAAGAAGATGGACCTRATTCTACAAGAACRGATCAACCACATGCACATAGAGGAAGCCAATATGAAAAAAGATAAGCTTTCTTCTCRGTCCTTAAATTCAGTTAATGCTAATTTGGTTGAATCTTTTAGTGCTTCCAAAGATAGAATCAAGAACAAAGAAAAACAGGTTTATAAGGATATAACACAAAAGACGAAAGGATTCCAAATCAAAACTGCTGGTGGAAGAATGAAGAAATCAAAGTTAGTCTATTATGTTTGTGGAAAATCTAGACACAAATCCTRCCAATGCRCACAAAGGAAAGACAGGTAAGAACAAAAGCATGCTCCACAAGCCAACCTTACAGAGGCGGATGATATCATTACTATCGTGGTTGTGGAAGTGATTCTGGTGGAGAACAAGTCTGACTAGATTCTTGACACTATAGCATCTAGACATTTCTRCTCAAACCGTGACCTCTTCAACAACTTCCAAGACTTTATATTGATKGTGAGTGTGTTTTTATGGGAAATTTTGCCACTGCTGGAGTACTTGAAAAAGGGAASATTCTCTTAAAACTTACCTCYGGCAAATCTTTATCCTTAAGTAATGTGTTATATGTTCCTTCCATACGTAGAAATCATGTTTCTGAAGTCTAYTAAATCGAGCTTGACTTAATCTTGTGTTTGAGGACGRCAAGGTTATCATCATAAAAAATGGTGACTTAGTTGGTAAAAGATATCTAGTTGACGGATTATTCATTCTTGGCAGTATTTCTACTTCTATGAATGAAATAGACTCTCGTTTYGCTTATATTGTTGAATCTCTTAATGTGTGGCATGGTAAACTAGGACATGTGAATCTTGCCTCGAATAAAAGGCTTAGAACTTTAAACTTAAATAATGTTTCCGAACTGCCTGCATCAGTAAGATGTCATGTTTGTATAKAACCAAAATTTGCAAAAAAAATGCCTTTTGAACTTGTCACCGATAGCTGTACTGAACTTTTAAAATTAACTCATTTTGATTTAGTTGATTTCAAAACAACCTCTAGGAGAGAGGAAAAAATTACTATATTTATTTTGTTGATGATTTTTCTAGATATTCGAGAATATATCTTCTAAAATCTAAAGATGAAGTAAGGAGTATTTTTTTTAATTTAAAAGCTGAAGTTAAAATCCAACGAAACAGGAAGATAAAATGGTTGAGATCAAATAGGGGTGGTAAATATAGTGATAATTCTTTTAAGAAGTTTTATGAATCAAATGGAATTATATATGAAATCACTATTCCATATTCACCTCAACAGAATGGAATAGCCGAACGTAAAAATAGAACTTTAAAAGAAATGATGAATGTTATGCTAATTAGTTTTGGCTTACTTGATAATATGCAGGGGAGACTGCTTTTTCTGTCTATTTTATTCTTAAAAGGGTTCCTCACAAAAATCAGGATAAGACACCGTACAAGCTCTGGAAAGGATACTCACCCAACCCAAGTTACTTGAGAGTGTTGGGCTATTTAGCAAATGTGGCGTATTTAGTGTTCAAAAAACCTACGGTTGAATCCATTTGATTGTGTTTTTATTAGCTTTGCTCATAATAGTTCTGCATATAGGTTCATGTGCTTAAGTGAYAACTCAATCTGTGAATATAGAGATGTTGTATTATTTTTCAATTATTTTCCTATGATTAAACTGTAGGTGAATCAAGTGAATTTTCAAAGCAAGCATCCCATGAAATCTTTGTCCTTTACTTCTGTTCATATGATAGATTCTGAACCTCAGACTGATGCTCTAATAGATCCCACACCAAGGGGAAGTAAAAGGTAAAATATTAATAAAAGTTTCGGACCTGAATTTTTAACTTTCTACCTAGTGGAAGTTTTTGACAAGATAGATGATCAATTTGCTTGCATGTATTTGATAGGTGAAGATCCCAAAATCTACCAAGAAGYTATAAATTTCTTAGATTCTGGCTTATGGAAAGAAGCAGTTAAAAGAGCATTAGACTTCATAGTTATGAATCAAACCTAGGCATTAGTAGCTCTACCAGTAGGAAATAAACCTATTAGATGCAAATGGATCTTTAAATGGAAATGAGACYAGATGGTACAATAGAAAAAATACAAGGCTAGATCAATAGTAGTTATGGGTTGACAAAAAAAAAATGATATTAATTACTTCGATACGTACTCTCCCATAACCAAAATAACTACTATTAGATCTCTGATAGCCCTTGCTGCTATTCGTGGCCTAGTAATACATCAAATTAATGTAAAAATGTAATTCTCCTTAATGGGGATTTAGTGGTTATAAGATTAACTATTCTGATACATGTGTTTACTTAAAATTGTTCAGAGTTGATTGTGTGATTGTATGYCTATATGTTGATGACATGTTAATCTTTGGTACAAACTTAGATGTCATTAATGAGACCAAGTTACTTCTATCATCTCATTTTGAAATGAAAGATTTAGGAGAGGCTAATGTAATACTTGGTGTGAGGATAAAGAAAAATGACAATGAGTTTTCYCTATGTCAGTCACACTATATTGAGAAAATGTTGAAGAAATTGGATCACTTTGATAAATCACCTATAAGAACACCTTATGATGCTAGCATGAGTCTTAGGAAGAATTAGGGCGATAGTGTATCTCAATATGAATATGCAAAAATCATAGGTAGTGTAATGTTTCTGACGAACTACACTAGACCAAATATTGTATATGTTGTGAATAGACTGAGTAGATATACACATAACCCTATTAAAGAATATTAGACTATTTTACATCGTTTATTAAGGTATCTTAAAGGACAATGAATTATTGTTTGCATTGTAAAACATTTCTTATTGTGCTAGAAGGATATTGTGATACAAACTGGGTTACAGGTAAACAATRAGGTAAGCTTCACCAGTGAATATGTGTTTACTTTTGACAAAAGAGCTATCTCATGGAAATCAACAAAAGCAAACCTGAATTGCTTGTTCCACCATGGAATCTAAGTTCATAGCACTTGAACTAGCAGAGTAAAAAACTGGTTGACTGAAAAGTCTTCTTGAAGATGTGCCATTGTGGGAGAAATTTATACCTGTATCCCTACACTATAACTGACAGGCTGCCATAGGGATTGCAAAAAATAGTGTGTACAACGGCAAGAGACACCATATACGCCTTAGACATGGGTAATAAAACAGTTGCTGAGAGATGAAGTTATCTCCTTGGAGTATGTGAGATCTGAGAGGAACTTGACGAATCCTCCTACTAAAGGACAAACAAGAAGGATAATTAATGAGTCTTTATGTTGTATGAGACTTGTTGCACCTCTGCTTTATAGCYAGAGGATAAGTGCAAGTGYACACTGTCACAAGTAGTAATCTGGAAATATTCCAAGTTCGTCCCTACARGGACTAGTTTTTCTTTTAAAATTGAAYTTGAAAATTGTTGGAATGAGCAATCAGGTTTGTGATAAAAATTRGTGAAATTGGTTGAACAYGAAAAACACAAGAAAATAATAGAATTTAAAAGGCCAACCCTCTACTACTGTTTAGTTCTAAAATGATGAATTACACCTACCAAATGTGCCTGTAATTACGCTCAATTTATGCAAACTGGTTCAACTCCTATATTYCATACCGCTTTTGGTTTGTTTAGAAGTTTAGGCTAGTATTTACATATGTCTATGCAACTCTAGAATCCTAAATAAATTAAATGTTAACTTACGTTTAAYGTGKAAGAGAGCCTATGTCTAGGATTTTGTTTTAGTTCTTATTKCTAAGTAACTTCTCGTTTTACCTTGATGAGATCCGTTTGACTCTAAACCTTTCTCAGARTTAAATTCAAATTAATGTGATTTAAACAAGTGGCCAACAAGAAAATCAACTAGATAAATTGTATCAATCAAGATACGCAAAGAGAGCGTAATACGCGGTGCTCACTATACATGTAATTTAAAATAGATGAACTAAACCATTCGTAGGAGGGTTGAAAAATTAATTTAGCTACTCATGGAATTAAAATAAATGCAATAGCAAAAGAAGATAACAAAAGAATGCATTTTCATTKAATCGAGAAAGAAGAACACAATTARAGTAACTAGAATTGCGATAAAATAAACAAGAAATAATTGTAAAAACAATAAAGGAAGAACAAAACTTAAAGCTGMAATTAAAACTTAAAAGCTAAAGTTGACAAGAATTTAAGAAGAAAAMTCAGAGCATGGAAAWGAGATGTGTAGAAGTGATGCTTGGAGGCTCCTTTTATATGCCATGAAAGTAACAAGGATTTGAGAAATTCAAGGGAAGTTGGCAACCACTTGTTGTAGAGATAGTAAGAGTAAAACCGAATCTTGGATCAATAATTTAGTCAAAAAGTTGTTATTCCCGTTTTAACAATCTATGCATCGAATGTGTTGGCGCATTGTGAAGCTGGAATTTCCAAAACAATTGGTTGGCCCATCCTTCTAATAATATAGAAATATTTGGCGTGCGATGTGCTTGACGCATTGCAGTCATCAATTTCCAATTTTCCTTAMAAAATAAACAAATTTTTCATCAATTAGCCTCTATTTGCTTCTAACTAATTGTCTAAGTCCTTAATAACGAAATATGCACATTTTCCATTAATTATATGCATTAATATACATTTTCCATCATAATTAATTCCCAACTAAGCATGTAAAACTACTCTTTTTAGCCTTTAATCAAGTCTTATCAAGATTAAAACCATGAKGTTCCTCACTTACGTGAATCATAGCCCTTCGTTTGGGTGGTTTACGTATGGAAATTGATGTAGTGAAACATTGTGTGAATTCATAGCCTTTATTTGGATGGTTCATGTATGGACTTGATGAATTTAACATTATGTGGATCTATATCCCTTATTTGGGTGGTCCATATATGAACTTGATGGATAATACTTGTCAYAACGTCATTGCGATGCAGAGCAATCGACGTCATCCCCTGAAAGGTCTCTTTCAAGATAATGGTTTGGAGTCACGACCAACCATTTACGAGGTGTAATTGGTCAACTATTTTAAAACATTTGGTCTGTGAAAAACACATTGTTGGTTTAGCACCCTACGTTCGAAAACGGTACCACATTTTGTCAAAAATTATCCTATTATTTTATTGGTCAAAAAAGAGAAAAAAAAGTTTTTTATTTTATTTTAAATGTCACACGTTATTAATTCACGTTTTAATACTAAAAATCAATTAAGGTATGAGTAGCACGAGGGCCATTAAGAAAACTTAACACCTCGAGAATATTGAAAGGTTCTAATATCCAACATTTTATTTATTTTGAATTTTAAAAAAAAATATCAAAACTTAAAACAAAATCTTTTTGTTTTTTAAAAAATTGTGTTGATTTATCAAATAAAATATTTTTGTTTGAAAAGAAATTTTATTTATCAAAACTTTATTTAAAAAATACTTATTTTGAGAAGATTCTTTCTGTTTAAAAAAACGTTTTCTTTTCTTTGAAAAAAATATTTTTTCTGAAAAACATTTTCTTCTTTAAAACAAAATTTTCTTTTTGAAAACAAATTTTACTTATTTTTAAAAAGTTCCTTTACAAAACAAAATTTTCCTTATATATATATAAAAAATCCTTTCCAAAATATTTTTTTCACTACTCACTTAAAGCGTACTGCAGAAGGAAGTCGTCGGATTGTTGCTATATTGTTGGTTCTCTGTTCGCATTTTGTAGGAGGCTTCACGGTCAAGGGRGTTGAAGGATGATACAACTTGCTTAGTTGTAGATATTATTCCATMTGAGCAACCTATATTGTTACCACTAACTCCAAGGAAGAAATAAAATGTGCTCGCCTCACTCTTTAGGAAGAAACATCAAAACTCTTYGGGGAAATCTGCAAATAAACTTYTTGCTGTTGGAGTTATGAATRAATTGTTTGAAGAAGGCTCTATGCTTGCTGAAAGGTATTTGCACCGGCTCCGGAGATCTACTGTGTGTTGATCTGCAATGCTTAAGTGCTGTCGTCGTTCACGCTGTCGGCCGGCCACTACTGTCGGAKTTTGTGGTAGTTAGGTGTTGTGGGTGGTTTTTTGAGAGGAAGATAAGATGAAAGAATATTGAGGAAGAATAAACAATGGAGGAAGAAGATGGAGTTGAGTTTATGTGTGAGGAGAAGAAAAGTGTTTTTTTTTAAGAGAGATGGTGGGCCATGGTGGATTTTCTCATAAAATAGAAAGGGAAGGAAAAAAAATTACTCAAAAACTTCTTTATTCATTTCTTCTCTATTCTTTGTATGCTCTYTATTCTGTATTCCCTRCCCTCTGTGCTGTGTTCCCTCTCTTAAATAACAAAAAAGTGCAACGGTAATGCTGTATGAGTCAAAAGGCTTAGAGAAAATAGGGGAAGAAGTGTTAAGTAATGAGAGTAAGAAAAGAATCCTAATGAGTTCTCATGGAGATTTTCCYATTTTCTTGATGTTTGTGAACAAAATAACAGTGAGTTATATAGCATCTCACTGCAACAGAATTACAATAACAAATTCCATATCAAATCTAACTTTACATATAATCTTAACTGTTGTGTCCACACAACCGTGCTGACAACACGTGCAAGTATACACGAAATTGTCGATTGTAGTACAAAACGAAGTCGAATCCACAGAGACTTTGRATTATATTTTAAATGATGTTCACATRTACCAAAAGTATAAAACAAAGAAATATAGATGTGGTGTCGTAACTTAAACAAATAAAATAAACAAAGCAGTAAACAAATCTCAACAGCAGACACACTTCGTAGAGCTGATAATAAGAAGAAGAAACAGTACAGAATGCRAAAAAAGAAGGTTAACAGATACGAAAAAGCGGGGGAGATTCAACATGCGTTCACAAACCTCTCAACCTACCATTTAGCTCACAAATATTCATTAATGTCCAACTCGACTTTGTTCCCTTCCGAGACACCCAAACATGGATACCCATAACTCCCATTGSTAAGTTTCCAAGCAATAAAAACAAGTTCTAGGCATGATTAGRAGACCTCATTCTKGAGAATMCATAAATACTATTGAAAAGTACAAATCACAAATGAAGCAAGTCAGCAAACCATAAGCCCTTCCGTGTCAATAAAGAAGCTAACATACAGAACAAAGCGGCCAAMAATGCTCAATAAGATATAAGAAATAAACACAGCTCCATTAAAAAACGAATATAGCAGCTAGAGTTTAAGTTTCATAGCAGTTACAACATATGAATCTCCCCTGAAATGGGGTTTAGCTCATGAATAAAGAAGAAAATACAATGGGTAAAGGGAGAAGATAATCCATCTTAGGGAACAGCAGAAAAACTGAAGAAGAAGAAGAAGATGACAGCTCGAAACTGCAATGGAATATCCCTTCCGTCGTCAGCTTTTCCGCCCCGAAAATGGAGAGAATCCTCCTCATTGTCGTGTCAACTCTCAAAACGTGCTTCTATTGGGATCTATGTGTGGCGGCTAGGGTAACATACCCCTTTTATATCGGGTTCTATTTTTAGGGCACTCGACTACAATTTGTACGGACATGATAAATCTCGTGTCTGGGCTGTTACTGCACAGTGAATCCATGCTCCAACTCTGCTCCGATCTGCCTTGAAAATGTCCGGCTCACTCTTTTCTGGATTTAGCACTCTCTTTATGAGTCTTCTGCTTCCCAAACGTGTGCATTTACACCAAAAATACGAACATTTAGTGCAATATTTAGCTACAACATTCAAGACCTGGGCTTTTAGCTCGGATTCCAATTTCTAATCTCATCTAGGCTAATTAAGAACCAAAACAAACACACTTTGACAATTCTATGTATAAAATCACCAAAATATACATTAGAATAGCTTTCTTTTGGAGAGTTATCACTACCGGTAGATATAGAGATACAACTTAGTCAAATGTATCAGTGATTTTCCTTAACACCGCCCCCCCTCAAGCCAATGTCTATAGCAGAAAGAAGATTGAGCTTGGATGTAAGGCATTGGAATAAGGAGGCCTTTTGTAAAAATATCAGCAAGTTGGGCAAAAGTAGGAAGATGTTGAACGAGTAAATGTTTCTGAAGAACAAGATTGCGAACAAAATATATGTCCAGTTCAACATGTTTGGTTCTAGAATGAAGCACATGATTTGCACTGAGATGAACATTCCCAATATTATCACACCACAAGACAGGAGGAAAGGTAGAGATGATGCAAAGTTCTGTTAGCAATGCCTGCAGCCAAATAAGTTCGGAAGAAGCATTGGCTAAACTACGAAATTCAGCTTCGGTACTAGATCTGGAGATGATGCTCTGTTTCTTTGAACCTTAAGAAACAAGATTGCCACCAAGCATAATACAAAATCCAAAAGTCAATTTCCTATCATCCGGACCCAAAGCCCAATCAGCATTAGCATAAGCACAAATATTCAGATCAGTGGATTGCTTTAAAAGAATAACGCAAAAATGCGTTTAACTACCTGTCAATGTGTGAGACTAGGGTAATGCATAAATTGACACACCTTCTTAACACTATAAGAGATCTCGGGTAGAGTAACAGTCACATATTGAAGTGCTCTAACAATGTTACGAAGTTGTCGAACATCTAAAAGAGCTTCGCCTCCATAGGTAGACAAAACACCACCACTAACCATTAGAGTTAAAATGGCATTAGCCTCAAACATATGAGCTCTATGGAGTAGATTAGTAACATACTTAGTTTGAGAAAGAAAACTTTCACCAGTTGCAGGATAAGACACTTCGATGCCCAAGAAATAGTTTAATAATTTAAGGTCCTTTAGGACAAATTGCTTATGCAAAGTGGAGATAAGAGTAGATACCTCAGGAGAAGATGATCCTATAGATAAGAGTAGATACCTCAGGAGAAGATGATCCTATAATGATTATATAATCAACATAGATGAGAACATAACAATGAGTGTGTCATTATTATGTCGAAATAATAGCGAGTTATCAGCTTTAAAACTGTGAAGTCCAAGAGAAAAGAGACAAGAAGATAGGTGATCAAACCATGCTCGAGGAGCCTTCTTAAGGCTATAAAGAGCTTTGTGAAGCTTACAGACAGCAGCAGAGTTAGCAGCATCGACAAATCCAGGAGGTTGATCTATAAATACAGTTTCAGAAAGAATACCATAAAGAAAAGCATTATTGATATCGAGCTGACAAATTTGCCAACTAAATCTCAAAGCAAGAGTAAACAGCACTCTGATAGTCACCGGTTTAACAACCGGACTAAAAGTATCAGTATAATTAACATCAGCAACCTAATAAAACCCCTTTGCCACCAACCGTGCCTTATACCTATAAATGAACCCATCAGTGTTTCTCTTGATTTTGAACACCTATTTGCAACCAATAACACGTTGGTCAGATAGTTTAGACACAAGAGACCAAGTTTGATTATGAAGCAAAGCAATATATTCCTCTATCATAGTTGTAGCTCAATGAGGACATCTCAAGGCTTCCTTCACAAAAGGAGGTTCAACTTCAGTGTACTCAG
Organism: Momordica charantia; assembly: GCF_001995035.1. Next base: position 137,111 of record NW_019104707.1, read on the forward strand.
TAAGAAGCATTTTAGGCTTAAAAACTTCATTCTTTGATCGTGTCACCACAGGATGAATATTTTGTATTGGAGTAACAAGAGAGGTAGCGAGCCGTGGATCATTGGCTGAAAAGGAAGGAGAAAAAGAAAAGGTCGATCGTAAGGAGGAAGGAGATGAGTCGGCTGGGAAAGGTAGGATAGTAGATGGAGGGTCATTAGTGGCAGGCAAAGGGGGAGTAGCTGCAGGGATGGTTTGGGTAGCTGTCGGAATGGGTAGAGTAACAACAGGATTATTTTGGGTAGCGACAGGATATAACGTTGGGGCAAGGAGTAGAAGAGGGTCCAAAGGATGGAACAGGTGGGTTGGAGACGGATTGTTGGATAATAGGTTCACGGGTATCATGAATTATGGGTATCATGGAAGATATATAAGTACTAGAATTCTTTGACAAAGTAGGTTTGAAAGAGGACAAGAAAGATGAAGAATTGCAAAAAGGAAATAAAAATTCATCAAAAGAACATTTCGAGATATGTAAACACGACCAGGAGAACCCGACCCAAACATTTATATCCCTTGTGAATATTACTGTAACCAAGAAAAACACAAGGGAAAGAATGAAATTGAAGCTTATGATTATTATAAGGACGTAAACATAGAAAACAAAGACATCCAAATGTTTTAAGAAAGGGATAGAAGGGTGGCTTACCAAACAAACACTCCATCGGACTGATGCTTTGAATGACTGTAGTAGGTAGGCGATTAATGATATAAA
>NW_019104707.1:151854-166428 GCF_001995035.1 Momordica charantia
AGCGGTATTTTGTAATGTATATAATCACCATGGATCAAGATCAGAAGGATAGAGAATTCTACTAAAATTGTCTTGTTGGTCCATTGATTCTTTTACTTTGGTCTATTAGGATTTAGTCGCATACCTGACTGTTCTCCTTCAAATGCAAAAAAGTCATCTTCCTCTTCACTTGAGGAATCGACCAACGGCTCATGATGCAAACAAATGGTTCCTATTGAATGAGAAAAAGATCCTAGATAACTTCATCACCTCTAAGGCGGAACAAATTTTGCAAATCCCTTACCTAGAAGTGAATAAGAAAAGAATTTTCTCTATTAAATTTCCTACCGTTTGGGGTTGAAAATCCAATATGAGTATAAGGCTACCTCCTCTTCTAATTCGAACCTACATACTAATTGGTGGAAGCGGTTTGGAAAGCAAACATAGTCCCTGAAAAGTCAAGATTGTGTGTTGAAGGATAGTGAAGGACTTTATACCCATTAAAACTAATCTTTAACATAAAAGAATAAATACTAATAAACTGCTCTAGAATCTCTATTTAAAGTTTAAAATACATATAACCAAATCCCTCATTCATTTATATCAAGAMATAATTTCTAAATCCACAAAATTGAGACTTTATTAATAKGATAATACTATCGTTATGATAAGTGAGACAAAAAGAATCAAAAAGTAATTAAGAAATGGAAAATAAAGACACCTTTTTTCAACATTATTAGTTCAAGTATATAACCCTACTCCACCATAACATGCCTTCTAGAAAACAAATGAAGATAAAATAATAATTAAAAAGATTAAACAACTTAGCATGTCCCATGGTGATATATATAATTGATTTAAGAAAAGTAAAAATTGATGACATGGGTGTTTTATTGCATAAATAATTCAAAAYACAATTATATATAATCATCATGTCAATTACACTCAAACCTCAAAGAAACAACAAACACTTATTAAAATGATTTCTTTCCTACGGATTTTTAATCATAAGAACTCAAACTAATCACGATATTAGTAACCTCTCTCTCTGAGAGAGTATAGATTCAAATCTTCATTCCTATTTTTGAAATGGGATACTTAGAACAATGTTTTAAAAATACTATCATATTTCAATGGTAACATTAAAAATAAATGATTTCTGCGATCAAATGAGAGAGAAGTCTCTCATTATTCGAATTCTTATGCTCCATTTTGGAAAGAGCTAGAGTGGTGTCTAACCCATAAAGCGCATGTTTTCTTTGTAAAGCAACAGTACAATCCTATACTTGCCCTGATAAAAAAGGAGCGTCATGTCTAATCCTAGACAATTCTTCAGTTTTGCCTTCTAACAATTAAACGATGAGACGAGCAATACCAGATATATGATCATGTGATATTCTCCACACACCTGAAAACCCATCGTAGTCAAGATCTTTCTTTTTCGCCTAAACATGGTAAACTAAGACAAATACAACATTAACATCATCGTCTCTCGCTACGTACAAATCCCACCGTCATATTTGAATTTTAATTCTAAAAATAAATAGTTTCACCCATATGAGAGAGAGAGATTTGTTTAATATATAGAATAGAAAGCAATGGAAGTGGGCATTTTGTTTGTGTGTTTTGTGTTTTGAAGGGTTCAAAGATGGTTGGCAATGGTTACTTTAGTTTGTGGGCCCACCTTGGGTTTGAGTTTCATGCATTTGAGGGCTGTCCATTATCTTACCCAACTTGAATGTCGGGCACATGCACCACTTCTTTAAATATATTTTCTTTTTTTCCATAATATTGTCGGTTTTTAAAAAATAAAATAAATATATTTTTTATTTTTTTATAATAATAATTTTAAAACCCTTTTCATTCCCCCAACCTCTACCTTTCCCACCTTGATTCACTTGGATCCAAAGTTTTAAATATCGACGGAAATGTTGATGTCGAGATGGGTAATTCTAGAATGATTATAAAAATAAATATTTAAATTAACAAATAAACATTTTCAACCTTTCTAAATAAATTAAAATTTATTTGATATTAATATTAGGTTTATATTAGTAATATTTATTGATATTTTTCATATTTTGTTGATTTTTCTTGCAATACTATAGAAACGTCGATTTATCCCATATATTGATGTTGAATCTATGGATACATGGAAACATCAATGAAAATATTATTCAAAAGAAAAAAAAATCATATCAATACTATTCTATATTCTCCCTCAATCTTTATCAATAGCCATTTCATTCGTAACTAATAAAAAAAACAAATTATATATATATATATATATATATAATTTTTTTTTTTTAGAATTTTTAGAATTTTCACTTTTATAATTAGTCAAATTCACAATTATTAAAACCACTTCTTTTAGGTGTTGGTAATAATTTTGTTTTTAATTTTATATTTTTTTAAATTAAATTTCGAAATAATATTATATCTGTTGCTTTCTATCTCGTTTTTCAAGTTTGTTTTTTTATTTTATTTCAAAGAACAACTCGTGGATTTTTAAAAACTTATTTATTTTGCGTTGAATTTAGAAAATGTTTCAAAAAGTAAGTTAAAAACGAAGAAAAATGTTAGTAAATAAACATGCCTTTTAAAATTCGAAAATAAAAATATCTGCAAGCCCTTATTTTTTTAATTTGTAACTTGAATTTCAAAAATATTTCTATAAATTATATTACAAGTACAAAAAAATAACTAATAATTTGACCACCATAAATCAAATTATTCTTTTAAATTGATTGATATATACTTTGTTAAAGGACTGAATGATTTTTTTTTTTTTTTTGAAAAAGAGAAAACTAATTGACAAATATTATCAATATAATTTATGAAGTTAGAGATTTCTTCAACAATTGATGTGTTTGATATACTTATTTTCTTTTAAAAAATGTAAATAAATTTTTAATTTCTTTTTTAGTATATGACTTATATGCATGTAAGTGCAACGCCAATTAATAATATTACAATACAATAATATAATAATTTATAATTTGATTAGTCCAAAATAATTATTAATCATTTATTTAATGCCTTTTAAAAAATAGTTTGTGAACATGCACATAATTATGTAGCTTATTTAAATATTTTAGAGATTGGACATGTTTTGGTTGGTGTCTACATAAAATAGATAATAAACAAAAATTTAAGAAACAAAAAAAAATTCAATATGTTTTTAACTAATAAAATTAAATTCAAACATATTTTAATACGAAATGTCCTTGACCAAATTGAGCCCATTTTAGTGACTTGTTATTTATCACCATTATGCGTGGAAAATAAGGTCCTGTTTATAATTTTTTTTTCTCTCTCTCTCTTTTTTCCTTTTNCTTTCTGTCATTTAAAAACAAAACTTTGGTAACTACTTTTTTTTTTGGGTTTTTTTATTAGAAAAAATCAATATATGTTTGATAGAGTTTTGTGTTCTATTTATAAAAAAAATGAACCAAGTTTTGTTTAATTATGAATTTTTTTATCAACTCTATAATAATCATCAATTTCTAATTTATCTTTTATTCAATAAATAATATGTTGTTTTATATAAGTATAGTTTTTACACTTTATTACTATATTAATATTTATAAGATATTAGAGAGATATAAGTTTTTAGAGAGATATTTATTAGAGATAGAAATAAGAAAGAAAGATAAGACAGTTACTTGCTTGATGTTGGAGAGAAAGGGGGCAACCTGTGAACAATGTGTAAAATTATGGAGAGTTTGTTTGATSGCAAAAATGACTAAGTTCGCGGACCTCCGTCCGGACCGAAAGATGACTTGGAGGAAGAGTTGGAGAGAACCGAATAGGAGACCTACAAGATAGAAAACACTCCACCGCCTAAGTCAAGAAGAATCCGAGTAGTATCTCTAGAGAGAAATACTGCATTCGCGTACCTGAAATTAGAGCAAATGCTCTCTATATCTAGGCGGGATCTCCGACAGGGTCCCGACAAAGTCTCAGCGGCTCTTTAAGGTTGCTGTGAGTTGCGGCGTGCCATCGTGGATTTTATCGAAATATAAGATTGAGCCGACTAGGTCCCGATCGGTTCGACCAAAGAATGGGAACATGACCAAGAGAATCTTGATCAGATCGACCCTTGAGGGCGTCGGCTCGATATCAAGATTTAATACCGAGGCAGATAGATTTGGCTTTATCATCCCAAGGCCATGTGTGGCTGTTCCTCTAATCGAAATATGCCACGTGTGAGGTTAAAAATCACCACAGAGTTGATTTTTTAAAAATAAAAATAAGCATTCATAAAATTTTGGGATTTTATTTTTAATATTTACTTACAATTTTAACAACATTTATCAAACAATATTATTTTCGAAAAATAAAAATCAGAAACCAGAAATTAAACTGAGGAGGTTATAAATTTGTCACCAATTTTTTAAACGTAGTTAGGATTTAAAAAGATTATTAATATTAATTACAAAACAAAGTAAATTTTTGGTAAGGATGAGTTTAAAAAAATTAAAAAGTCAAAAATAAAATCGCTATGAAACTTGTCGAACAAGAAAATGTGCGTCTCGTGAATAAAACATACCTTAAATTTATTCATAAAGTTAGCAAATATATATAAGATTTAAACATGATAGATTTATTTTGTTTGTAATTAAACTAAATTATTCTTTAATTGTTTTTTATATATTTATTTTAAAAATAAATTGTATAATATTCTCTAGAAAAAAAACAGTAGAAAGCATAAATAAAATTATTATCAAATACGGCCTTATTGTTAAAGTTAAATTTTGATTTATTTTAATTTCTTTTTAATTTTCCCCAAAGTTTACAAATAGTCCTTTCATATCAATTCTTTATTGATATTTAAAGGAGAAAAAAAAACGAAAGAAAAAATATATTGAGATAGACATTTACCAAAGTTTACAGGCGGACCTATTTTCAAAGAAAAACTATTTTAGGGACTAATTTTAAAAATCTTACGAAAATATAGGAATCAAAAGTTGAATACTTTAGGTCCTACCGAAAATTTTATGCTTTGAAATTTCTTTGATATGTTTTTTTATATTTTTTTAAAATATATTTGAATTTGAGTCAAATTTAAATAAACAACACTAAAGTTTTATAAACTACTTTCTTTCTAATTTTTAAAATTTAATACTTTTTTATAGGAAAAACATCACTTTTTTTAGTACAATACGTGAGATTCGAATTCACTATTTTTTGGACAGAGAATTCCTTAAACAATTAAGCTATGCTCGGGTTTGTTAGGAAAAAGATCATTTTTAAACCTAAATTTGCGAGATGTATCAAATTTTATCCTAAACTTTCAATTTCATTAAATTGGACTTTACACGTTGTGAAGTTTTGCCATCGTTCACCTTAAATTTTAAAAAGTGTTGCAAATATTATCATCTAATAAGTTTTTATTTGATAAATTGTTGAAAAACCTAGTCTCGTATATGTCAATAAATTGATTGGATTAAGACAAAACGAGATTTTTTTTTGGTGGAAATTTGTATGTTTTTTTTTGTGTTATTTAATAGTTGAACTTTCATTAAATTGGTAAGTATTTAGAAGCTTTTTACATTTTTTTTCCTTCTTTTTTTTTTAAATGTAACAGATTAATTAGCAGAAATTGAATTGTGAGTAAAAATTACCGTAAATAATGATTTTTTCCCCCGAAAAGATCACAGCCACAAATCCAAAGACAAAATATCCCATCCGTTAAAAAAAAATCAGTATCGATATTTTCAATTTCTCCCGGAAAGCTTCTCATCATCACTCACTCAATCCACCTCCAGATTTAGTCTCGAAAACGACGCCAATTGATGTCGTTTGGACGTTTTTACCATAATACCCCCATAGGTTTTTTTTTTTAATAATTTTTTTAACAAATAATAATAAAGAAAACAAAAACCAAATGAGCCAGTTTTAGCTTTTCCCTTGTCAGTGTTGGTCCCTTTGAAACTATCGTAAACCAGATGGGTTGCAGAGCTCCTCACTCCCCACGCGCCAACGTTGCGCGTGTGCCTCACCTTCGCTTTCCTTTAGCTGCGGACAAAGTTTCATTTCACCTCTGCTCTCCTATTAAATTACTTCATTAATTTTTTGTTTCTTCTAATTTTAAATCTTAATACATATTTTTAAATTTTAAATATTGTTTTAGTAAGGTACTTTTGATTTTGGTTTATGTTGGCCCTTTTATTTTCTAAAATGTTTCTTTATGATAGAGGTGTTCACGGGTTGAGTTGGGTCAGATTAGAGATAATTTTGGGACCAACCTGAATTGTCGGGTTGGCCATATGTGGGAACCGACGGGTTGAAAATTGATAGTTAACTCAACCCAACCTAACCCAAAAAATTCAGGTTAGGTTGTCGAATTGTCTAAGAATAAAAAAACGAGATCAGATTTGAAACTTACCTAGTTCAAAAACAGGGCGACGACGGTCAGTGGGAATTTTCCAACCCAACCCAACTCAATTGTTGGATTGTTGGGTTTTTCAAACCCCTAATTTATGGTCAATAAATTTAGTGACAATGAAAATAAATTTAATTGAAAGTAATAAAATGAAAATGAAAATAAAGGGAGCAAGGTGATATTTTTTAAAAGTACATGAATCAAAATGATGTTTAGAAAGTACACGGATTAAAATGGACAAAATTTAGAAGTATAAGAATCAGAATAGACGTTATTTTTTTTTTARTACAACATCATAATAGACGTTGGAAAGAATAGAAATCAAAATTAACTAAAATGGGAAGTATGGAATCAAAATAATATTTAAACTTATTTTTTATTTAAAACATTAATTTTGTTTTTCTGTATGTATCATATATTTGCACAAATATATACTTTATAATTATTTGATTAGGTTCCACATTACTCGATTTGAGCTTATTTGATTAGGTTGCACGTTACTCGATTTATAGCTCAACTTAATTGGCATATCTCGGTTTTATAATGATTTTATTTAATTTATAATAATTCTTGTTCTCTCACCATTTTTTTGAAATATTTTTACAAACATATTTGAATTTTTTTGCTAAATTTTAAAAGTAATAATAAATCATTAGAAATTATTTTTATTAACCTTAAAATTTTAGCTTAAATTTTAAAATATTTAATAGTGTTCATAAATTTAATTTTCAAAACTAGAAAACCAACACCAAATTATGAAACAAGTTTTCAGGGGTTGAGTTGTTAAATGTATTTAGGTTTACCATTAATGATAGAAATTAGAATATGTTTTTATGTAAAGTTTAAGGGGTTGAAATTCATTACTAAAAAAGGGTTAAATTCAGTCTATAAACTAAAATAAAATAAGTTTAAGGGTTGAAATTTATTACTAACAGGTTTAGAAACTAAAATAAAATAAATATAAAAGTTGAAACATCATTATAGGATTTTTTTTTTATAATAATGATCAACATAGAATTTAAATCTTATTTTTTCACAATATACAACTTTCTATTTGCTATTATGAATGAATAATAATTTTAAATACAAGATTCGCTTTGATTTGACCTATAAAATATAGAAAATTGAATATATAACAATTCACATTATATCTGTAAATATAGTAAAAACATTATGATTTTGCAAATATGACAATTATTTTTGTAATTCTCCATTTAATCTTATATATTACTCATAAGTTATTGTAATGATAGACATCCTTACTAAYAGATGTCTATTAGTGATAACTATATTACTAATAGGCGTCCTATCAATAGTGATAGACTTTATCACTGGTAGATGTTTTAGGACTATTTTAACCTTTTTCTATGAGTGGGTTTTGACTTGGCTTTTTTTTTCCTATATTTGAAAATTTATAATATTGTTGCTATATTCATAACTAATTTATCTTGTTTTGTTATATATGCAAACACTCCATTTTAAGACAAATTATATATATATATATATATATATATATATATATATATATATCAAAAAAAATTTTAGTATAACAATATGTGGAGTGGGGATTCGAACCTACGACCTTTTGCTCGAGGTTATATGTCTTAACCAATAGAATTTCTTTATACAAAATTATAGCTATATTTTAAAAAATTAGTTGAATTGAAATTGTGATAAAAATGAGATAAAAAAGAAAATAAAGGACAATTTTTTTTTTTAAATATAAGAATCCAAATGAACATTTTGAAAGTATATTGACTAAAGTACAAAAATCAAAACAGACAATTTGAAAGTATATGGACCAAAATAATATTTAAAATTTTAAAATAAACAAGACGACATGAAATTCAACCATTAATTTGATTTTAAAAAAAAATAATAATTAACATGAAAAGATTTCAAAATAGACAAGATTACATAGAAAACATTTTTTAATACATATGCTCAAATTATACCAATACTCTAATTTGAGCACCATTCATTCAACTAGTTAAGTAATTTTAAAACTATGTTTGAAAGAAGAAGAAAAAAGAACCATACGTTTTATTAAATTAAAAAAAAAAGTTTTATCTTTATTTTCTTACATATATTTTGCTCTCAACTTCCCTTCTTTCTCTAAAACTTCTCTTTTCATCTCTAATTTTTCTCTTTTAATATTTTTTTCTCTCTTACTAATATTGTCTCCAACATATCTTTCCCTTTCTAACTATTTTTTCTTTAAATATTTTTCTCTATAAAATTTCTCTCGTTCTCTTTTACTCTTTAAATGGAAATATATTGGGAAAATTGACTCAAATGACCTTCAAAAGTTTTTGAAATGCTCAAATGACCAAAATGCCCTTAATTATAAGACATGACTATTGGAAAAAACCTCGGTCGGGGTCCTATTAATTCTCGCTCGTGAATCATTTAATTCACAACAACCATTGCCCTTAATTTTGCTGCTTTTGATTTCTTCTTAAGATTGGACTACATTTGGAAAGCAATTTTGCTGTTTTGTTTGCTTTGATTTTGAAAGAGGTTGTCATTTTTAAATTTAGTTTCGTATTTCAGTATGATTCTCTGAAGGTTGACTATGAACCTCGGGTGGGAGTTATAGTTTCCTGACCGAGTTTCATAAGAAACGATGAACCTCGGGCTGGGTTTCGTAGGTTTCGCCCGAGGTCAACGGTTGGTGATAGAAAAAGTTGACGCAACCTCGAGGTTTCTAAGCCTCTGCCATTTTTCTCGGGTTCGACCTCGGGCGAGGTTGAGCCCGAGATAATTGAAAGAGGCTTAGAAACCTCGAGGTTGCATCAACTTTTTCCATCACCAATTCTCGAGGTTGAACCTCTTTCAATTACCTCGGACTCATCCTAGCCCGAGGTCGAACTCGAGAAAAATGATAGAGGCTTACCAAACCTTGAGCGACGTTTCAAATCTCTTCAACCTCGCTCGAGGTCCATCCTACTTCGCCTGCTTCTTCGTCTTCAACCTCCCACCACCACCACCTCAAACATTTCAAATCAAACTCCCGCAGCCACAAACCTCAATTTAAACATAAACGAGAAATCGAAGAAAAAACAGGGAAAGAGACAAAGAAGAACACCAGAAAACAAAATCAATAGAAAAAACCTAAATCGATGCAGTATTATACATGTATTGGTTCATCTAAACATCGAAAAACTGAATCGACGCAAATAAACAACTATTCAACTCCTCAACACACATAAAATCGAAGCCAATCGCCAAGATAAACGAAAATGAAGAAGAAATTCGAAGAGACTACGAAGAAAAACCAAGAAGACGAACTGAGGCTGAAAACAACAAGGAAGGGGGAAAGATAGCGCGAACAGTTTGGTTTTTTGAACAAATAGTGGTAGTACTGTAATTTCGCTACCTTATAAAATTAATTAAATATTCAAGTGGGTCATTTGGGTACATTTTGAGGGTCGGTCATTTGAGCTTTCCACAAACTTTTGAAGGTCATTTGAGTCAATTTTCCAATATATTTCCCGTCTCACTTGACCCTATTCCCAATTCTCTTTTTAAAAATAATTAATTTATATTTTATTATAAATTATGAATAAAACATTAAATATTTTTTAAAATTAATTATTTATATTGGTTATAATACAAATACCAAATTTATCAAATATATTATATGTACTTAAAAAATTAAAATTAATTACTAAACTAATACTTTTTTATGTGGCCACACCAGTTGAAATACCCTCATCTCAATCCCCCAAATCGGGAATGAGGTGAGGATAGGGATTAAAAAATCCTTATGCAAAGGGAAGACGATGATCTTACTGAAATAACGTGGGTAGTTAAAGAAATTTTACATCTTCAAAATGCTTGTGACGTCCTCTCTTTTAATAAAGTAAACAAATATGGTAATTTTTGTACCCAATATCTCACTTGCAAGGTTTTCGAATTAGAAGAAAGTGTATATTTGTTTTCTTGTATCCCTAATTGGCTGGCCCTTGTGGTGAACCACGATCTTATTTCTTCTTAAGTTAAGTCTCTTCTTTTCTCGGAAAAAAAAAATCCTTATGTGGTCGAGGATGGGGCGGGCAGCCTCGACCCCACCTGTCGCGTTGTCATGGTTATTTTACATAGAATTTTCTCTGTCTATCCTATCTATTTAATTTTTAAACAAATATAAAAATAAAAAATAATTATCAAACATATTTAGTTTTCTATTTTTTAAAAACTAAAATAACTACGGTTATTAGACATATGCGTTTTTTTTAATGGGGTTAATTATCTAATAATTCTTAATTCATGTTTTGTAAATTAACGATATAAATATTTTTTTAATTATAACTTATTCAAATATGTTATATTTTAAAGTTATGTAAAGCAAACGAAATAAAAACACAAGAAATATTTTTTAAAAATAATAAAATAAAAACAAAAGAAATAAAAATGTCTCTTTCAATAAAAATTTTAAAATTAAGAAAACAGTTGGAAATAATTAATCTATACAACAGTTTTTAGAAATACACCCAAACAACCTCACCACTTGAGGGTTAAATTGTTGATAAAAATATTGGCTAATATAATTGATGGAAATACAAATAAGAAGTTTTTGAAGAAATTATGTGATGTTCGTTAAGGATCCCACGTTGAAAATATAAGAGATCTAACAATGGTTATGGATTAAAAGAATCACGATCTTTAATAGATATGGACTACCCGTCCCATTGCCAATTAAAATATAGAAAGGTCAATCTTTTTTATAGAATAAGATTATAATATTGTTTAGTACAACATATGGGGTTATTCGAACTCACTACCTTCTAATTAAACATAGGTGAATTTTAACCCGTTGAGCTAGCTCAGGTTGACAAAATAAGATTATAATTACCAATACATAAGTTTGTCAAATTAAACTTGCTAATCAATAACTAAGTGCCCATTTGATAATATTTTGATAATCTTTAATAAATTTTCTACTTTTAAATTTTCTACTTGTTTTTGTCAATTTCATTTTCATTGGTAGGTTTTTCATTTCTCTTCACAACATATTTGAATTTTTAGTCAAATCTAAAAAACAAAAACAATTTTTTTTAGTTTTCAAAATTTGACCTAGATTTTGAAAATATTTATAAAAAGCATATATCTATAAAAAAGCATATAACAAAACAAAGTAACACACAAGTTCAAGTATGGTTTATAAGGTTACTTTTTAAAACCAGCCAACCAAAAAACAAAATGGTTATGAAATGAGTCTAAGTTAATTGCTAGTTACTTTAATTTTAAGTTAATTAATAATTTTTTTTACAAAGGATTAATTGGTAATTTTTACTAGTTTCATAGAATGATTAGTTTGATTCTCGAATTTTAGGAAGTTATCTATTTAGTCCTTATATTTAAAAATTTTTCTAACGCCACTTTGAACTTTCAAAGATGTGTCCATCGGGTTCTAATACTTTTAAAAAAACTTTTTAGTAGGTGATCCAAGACCTGAGATAAAAGACGCAGCAGGACCGCCTTCTTTGAATAGCTGGAATGTTTATCTGAGCCAGCCGGTATGCCACTCCCAAAATGCAGAGAGACTTTCGAGGGCAGATCCGAGTTGGTTTGGTTTTCTGGATGTAGATGATGATATCTATATATATGGATCTTATATATAATCGTACAATGAAGTACCACATGAGTGGATATATAAGAATCCAAACCTACCGAATCACTCATGTTATGATCTTCTACATCCTAGGTCTTCTCGTTCCTTCATCTGGCGAGAGTGGGGTGTGGTCACCGGTGAAGATGACACTTTTGCCTTGATACGGTGCTAAGACTGCGAAATCTTTTTGCTGATATCTTAAGCAAGTGACAGTTCTGAATGGGCACACGTTCAGGGCAGAGAGGCCCTGACCCTTCCAACCAAGTCCAAATCAGAAAGAAAGGAGAGAACGTAAAAAAGATACCTGTCTACTCCTATGAGGAAAGTCAGGAGCAGTAAGTTCACCCCCAACAAAGCTATACTCCTTCGGAGCCTATTTCTAAGACAGGACAGGTCAGGGGCAGGTGTCTTCGATATGCGATATCCGAGACTCTATCTCAAGTATGTATGTTTCATCATTAGCTTAGCTAAAGTGGAATAGTATAACAGGCTTTTCGAAAAATGAAACCCGCTTTCTCGATATAAAAAACTTGTGCTCAAAAAGAACTCCTACACTGCATTGGTAGAAATAAATTGGGCATTGACTTCAATCATGGATAGGTCAAGGATATATTCTCTCGACTAGATGGTTGGAAGGTATTGCTTTCTGCCGTCTGTTTTTCCCTTTGAGATCTTCTCTTAGCAAGGTAGGCTTAAGCTCAAATATTTATTCGTCTTATGACTAACGTGAGATCTGCTCAAGGTCACTAACTTAATGTATTTTATAACTTACTAGGCATGATCATGTTTAGGATGATTGGGGTGGCTTTAATGGCGTAAGTATTAAACTTATGCAATTAATGACATTAATATTATATATATATATATGACACAAAATTGAAAATGGAGGAATTATTAAAATTTTAGAATTACAAAGCTTTAATAGATTAAAGCCTGAATTCAAGTACCTATTTTAGAAATAAAAAAGAAAAGAGCATATGAATCAAATAGACACAATTTTAAAAGTTGACCACCAAACTCATAATTTATCGGTATAAATACTATTTTGGTTGAAGTACTTTTGACTTTAGTTTATTGTGGTCGTTGAACCTTCAAAGTTCATTTTGATTTATAGATTTTCAAATTTCGTTCATTTTAGTCTCTGTGTTTTTTAGAAGTGACTATTTTGGTCCTTTCATTTTTTATTTTTATCTCATTTCTTTCCATTACAATTTTAACATGACATTCCACTTAAAAAATTGTAGCCATAAATTTGTATTAAATGATTTTCATTGTGTATACAATTTATGTTACAATTTTGCAAATAAGCCTAGGTCATATTAATAGTATAGTGACCAAAACAAACGCTGTTAAAGTTTTTTTTTTTAAAAAAAGGTTTATTGATAGAGCTAGACAAGAAGGCAATAGTAGTTATTAAGTCAAAGAGAAGCCTAACCCATAAGTTGGCCCCTTAAAAACCCATTATTAATAAAAAATTTGCTACGCATCATCTTCTGCGTCCATCAGAAGGAAAACGAAAGCTGATTCGGTATCAAACGCGAGCTACGAGAAAATAGAACATCTTTCAAGAGTATCAATACCGTCACAAGAATTGTAAATGCATGAATATGATGTACCAAACAATATGCGGTTCCTAACAGAATAGGTAATAAAGCAACTTTGTCATCCATTGCCACTAAATCACCACCCCCAGGTCAAATTGGTGCTTGTTGTTGCATTGAAAGACCGTTATATTGGATACTAAAGCATGAGTGTTTTGTATCTATTGAGCAAAAATAAAGTTGTAATTGTCAATCCGTAACCTAACCTGAACCTTTGAATAAACTTTATAAGGACAACCACCATAGCTGCTGCAAGTAAAATGAACTAAAATTGAAATACGTTTCAAAAGTGAACGAAGTAAAATAGTACTTGCATAAAAAAATTTTTAATACTACCCAACCCATTAAAATAATTATAAATTTATGGTACAAGGGATTGAGGCTAGTTGCAAACTTGCAAGCTCAAACTCCCTCCATCCACGTAAACATTTATTAGAAATACCCAAAAACCAAATATAAAATTAACCCAACCCCAAAAAAAAAAAAACAGTAATAAAAAAATATATAAATAACTAGAGAGAGAAACAAAGAGAGAGAGAGAGAGAGAAGCACTTTACCACTTTTATATGTTGCACGCATCCATAGCAGAGACACAGAACAGAAGGAACCCCAAAGTACTCCACCAAGAGAAAAAAAAACTCACAAACAAGAAACAAAGAAAGAAGAAAGAAGAAAGAAGAAGAAGAAGAAATTTTCTGATGAACAATTTCTCCTCTGCAACTGCAAATTTGAGCCTCTTTCCAAAATCCCTTCTGAAATTTTCTTCTCCAGATCTCTCTCTCTAAACCCATTTTCTTGGGGTTCGAATTTCGGAAGAAAAATCTGTGGAAAAACTGGAGGATTTCAAGTTGTGGGGTTCGTATGATTTCTGGGTTTTGCTAGATGAAGGCCATGCCCTTACCCTTTGAAGAGCTTCGAGGGAATAATGGGGTGTTGAATTTCGCCTCTCTTTCAGATTCTTCTCCGCCGCCGCAACTCCGCCGTCTCCACCA
>NW_019104707.1:167708-183261 GCF_001995035.1 Momordica charantia
CCGCCGTTTCTCAAAATCACTGCCTTTGCCTCTACCTCTACTCATGATGACTTTGAGCTCGGTTTCACTCAAGAGAATCTCAAGAATTTTGCTCATGATCTTAGTATTGGGTTCGAGCTTGAAGTTCTTAATATGGAGTCTTTGAATTCTGGCTCCTGGCCTTTGCCTCTTAATGTTTCGGAGAATGAGGCGATTGCAGTGAATCTCCCCGTTGGTTCGTTCTTTAATTACTCGCTTCCGTTGCCAATGGTTCTTCGTTTTGTCAAGCATCTTTGCCCGAAAATTGTTGTTTCTGTCGACCGGGGGTGCAATCGAATGGATGCACCATTCCCCTTCCGTGTGATCAATGGGCTTCAGTCTTACTCGGGTTTGCTTGAATCTATGGATGCTGTTAGTGTGAATCTCGACACCCAACTGAAGATTGAGAGGTACTTGCTGCAACCCGGGATCGAGAAGCTCGTCATGAGTCGTCATGGTTCGAACGAGAGGTTGCCTCCATGGAGATCTCTGTTTTTATCATCCGGGTTCTCCCCATTGACATTCAGTAACTTCACCGAGTCGCAGGCCGACTGTCTGCTGCACCGGACGCCTGTTCAAGGATTCCACATTGAGAAGAGACACTCCACGCTCGTTCTATGCTGGCAACGGAAAGAGCTCGTCTCGATCTCGGCCTGGAGGTGTTGAGAGAGGGATTAGCTAGCTCCCATCGTCGTGTCGTCATCGTCGTGCTCGCTCGCCCCGATCAATTTCCCATTCCAAAGGTACCTGATCATTCTTCTGGCTTTTAGTTGTCTGATTGATGATCATCAAATCAAAATTGTGGTCTTTTTTTTTTCATTTACTTGTGCTTCTTCAACTATGCTAATTGTCTATGTGCCATAGGCCAAAAAACTGATCTTTTTTAAGCAAAACTTCAATGGCTTTTTCTGTACAGTTTCTCCATTACTTCTCTGTCTCTCTATTGTTTGGTTTCAGTCAAATTCTAATTGTCCATTGCTATAATCTTAAAAATTGTTTCTTTATTGTGTTCATTTTCATTCATTTGAAGCTCTGTTTTTTGGGTTTCAGACACTGAAACAATGGCAGTGAGTGATGTTTGTGAATATTTTGAGGCCCTTAAAAGAAAATAATGATGAGATTGAAAAGTAGTGTTTGATGTTGAAAAGGAAAAATRTTTGGTTCTTTTTTGGAGGATCGTTTGGGACAGCGCACTCCAAGTGGTCCTATCATAATTCAATCTTTCTCCTTTTACTCATCCTTCCAAATTTAATCCAAATCATTTTGTGTTTTTATTTGGGTCATCCATGACTATGAGGGGCCAATAAAACTCTTTTTTTTTTTTTTGGGTAGTTGAAGTTATGAATTGTCTTTCTAGCCCCCCTAGTTGGTTAGGGCTTCCAAGGCGGTCTCGAAGATCAATCGAGGGGAAGGTGATTCGAATCTACAATTCATGAGTTATGTTTTAGTTGGTCGTGTAAGGTTGTTCTCTTGAAGTAGTGATCAGATGTGGTTCAAGACCATGAAGGTTGTGTAGCATCGTCAAAATTTTTCCAGGGAGGGACAAAATCTTACTACCCAACTTTTTTTTTTAATATATATAGTCTTTAGTGGGGACTAATTCTTTCTCAACAAGTTTTCGAAATTAAGACGAAGTTATGAGGGGACAATCTTTCATTCTTCGCCCTCTCGTGGAAATTTTTGCAAATGGGTGTGTTTATAACTTTTTCTTAATTTTTCTTTTTCCATTCAACTAGAAAAACTGAATTTTAATTATCTTTTTGTATATATATATATATATATATATATATGTACATTTTCATTTGGAAACAAAGTTGAAATAGTGGGAATAAGAGAATAAATACCTTGTTGCTCACTTTTGTTGGGTTTTTGAGTTAATAATTGATCAAATGAAAAGGGGGAAAAATTAAAATGTAAAAGAGATGGTTGAAATGCACAAAGGAAAAATAAAAATAAAAAAAACTTTGGCAGGTGGAGAGAGGTTGTCCGAGGCCACAACCATGATGCAGCGAATAAAGAGGAAAAGAAAGTTGCAGGGTTAGCAAAAAATGAAAACNAAAATAAAAAAAAAAAAGAAAAAACAAATTTCTGTTGTCTTTTCCCGAATTTACTTTAATTTTGGGCCAAAGTTGAAATAGTGGGAATAAGAGAATAAGCTTTTGTAACATCCCACTTTAGCTTGTCTACAAGCTTCTATATTATTCAATGATTCAATACAAGTAATAGGTTAAAATTTACTTTTTTATTTCAATTTTTTTTAAATCAACCTTTTTCTTATTTATCATTCAAATTTGGGGAAAAAATTATTTTCATTGATTAAATTTAGGTTTAAGAATACTTTTGGTCCCTGCAATGTCACTGAAGTTATAATTTAGTCATCGAACTTTAATTTGTAATGATTTAGTCATTGTATTTTTAAATTGGTAACAATTTAGTCCATAAACTTCAATATGTAACAATTAAGTCATTGTAATTTAAGTTGGTAATGATTTAGTCTCTATCGTAAAAAGTGTCGTTAAGATTTAATAAGATTTCTTATATAATACAAATCTACACTTAAATTTGATGAGAAGTTCACGGTAGGGACTAAATTGTTATAAAATTTAAACTAAAGGGACTAAATTGTTACTTCAACGAAAGTACATATTTTATCGTTAAATTTATAATTTTTTCTAGTCATTTGTTTTGTGTAATGGTAACTTTTTGATGTTGATACATCAAAAAAGTATTAATCTAGTCCTTTTTAATGTGTTTTCTTACTGTCTTTATTTTAATCTTTATATAATTGGTTGTTAGTTTTTTATTTTTTAAATATGACTTGATTTGAATATGTTATAATGTTGAACTTAGAATAAATAAAAGATAAACTACAAGAACAGAACAAAATTTTTCAAGCAAATATTTATTACTTAATTACAAAAGGCTTTATCTAAAAGAAAAATCAAAACGCTTAAAATTCATAAAAAATTTTCAAGCAAATATTTATTACTTAATTACAAAGGGCTTTATCTAAAAGAAAAATCAAAACGCTTAAAATTCATATTTTTAAATATATTAAAATAAAAATACGTTAAATTAAACAAATGTCTCTACTATTATTGACAAATTATTTATGGATGTGACAAACAAGCTCCATAATATCGTAATTTATTTTAATAACACGAAGATTTGACAATTCACAATGATTGAAACCCATGAATTTGAAGCATTTTTTAATAACTAATCCCATTTGTGCTAAAATTTTTGATATTATAGAAATATTTGGTAAATTTTAATTTTATTGATAGAAACGATAATAGTTAAAAGGAATATATGAATTAAAAATGTAATTTAATGTAAAATTAGGGATTTTTTTTTTTTTTGCATATTTTATGTTTTTATTTATTACTATTCTACTTGTTGATATACAAATGAATTAAATTTGCCCACTGAACTTGCCTCAATGTTAAGATACATATTACCAAAACGAATGTAGTTGAGTGATAATTGACATATATCTCAAATCACATATTTTCGACCGTGAATTAGAATSCCTCTCTCATATTGTATTAAACAAAATCAAATCAAATTTTGTTCAATTTTTTGCGAGTCATTTAACTATTTTCATGATTCGTTTCGAATATTTATATAAATTAATTTTAAATATTTTAAAGGTTTATGGGTCCTTTTTCTTTTTTTTTCCTCTTTATTTTATTTTAAATTTAGACTATAATTAATTTAATAATACTATAAGTTTAAGTTTTAATTTCACCAGCAGAGTTTCAAATCTTATATTTGTCTCTACACATTCTTGCTTATCTAATTTTATTTTCCTAAACTATCAGGCATTTATTTAAAAAAAAAATCATTACTATTAATTTTTTAATATGACATAGGCACATTTTCTTTTGTTTAATTACCTAATAAGATTAAAATCGATTTTTATGAACTAAAATTGATTATTTTGAAACTCAAGGTCTAAAGTAAATAGGTTTAGTCACCAGTATGGTCCTATAACTTGCATTAAGTTTCGATTTGACTCTTATAGTTATAAAAGTTTCAATTTAGTCTCTATGATTTATACTTAGTAATTTCRATTTAGTCCCTAATAATTTTACAAGTCTCAACCAGACCGTATAGTTAATTAAGTTAATATCATAAATCATTCTTAAATTATTTTTTACCCACATACAAATCTAAACACTTTTTCTCTATGATCCCAAATCCTAATACAGTCAACTAACATAACTAATCAAATAAAAAAACACTAGCTCATTGCCACGTAAATAGAAAATATGTCAAATATTCTATATGGTAACCACTCGTAAGCGTAACAACAAAAATGATATGTGAGGTTTCACTGAAGCATAAATACCAAATTAAAATGTTTAAAATTATAAGAACTAAATTGAAACTAAATTAAAACTCTAGAGATSAAAATTTGTATTTCAACTTTTTTCAAAGTCAAACTTCAAGTTTAGTCTATAAACTTTGAAGATTGTGTCTAATAAGYCTATGAAATTTAAAAGTGTCTAATAAACCTCTAAAGTTTCAATTTTGTATCCATCAGGATTATGAACTTTTACTCATTAATCTATGTTTTTTTTTATCATGAATATTTATTTTATAGATTAAAGATTAAAATATTATTTTGGTTCCTATACGTTTAACTTTGGTTTATTTTAATCTCTATACTTTCAAAATATTCGTTTTAGTCTGTATACTTTTAATTTTAATTCATTTTAATCTATGTACTTTCAAATGTTCATTTTGGTTTTTATACCTTTAAAAGGGATCATTTTAATCACTATTCGAAAATTTTAACATAAATTTTGCCCAAACTTTTTAGTATAAAGTAATAGTTATATTTTAAGAAATACATAGAGGGCATTGATGTAGAAATTTTTATAGAAAAAAAAATTAAAGGGTCAAAATAGTTATTTTAAAAAAATATAGAAAGCAAAACGAATATTTACAAACATTTTGAATAATCAAAATAAATCAAAACTAGATGGAGAAATGCCAAAATAATATTTTAACCTAAATTTTTTTTAAAAAAAGGCCGTACCATCACAGTACCAAACAGCCAATCAGACGACCGTGACCGATTGTCATTTAGGGTTGTGGGCCCATCTCCCGCTCCGAAAATGACATTTCCATCTTCCCTCTGCCACGTGTATGGTGGATTCGTGCCTTTGACCGCAGCTTAGGCGACAGTCCTGTGTCGATTTAATACATTTTGTGGGCCCCGCAATCCTCCACATTGAGATGTCCCCGTCGTCTGAATCAGGCCCATCAGCACCGTCCGATGGAATGCCCATCTCGAACCTCCGCCGTCCGATTGATGCAATAAGTACGCTGGGGATTGTCAATAATTGAGCACGTTGATCCCCTTGTCCTTTGGTTTTACTCAATAATTTCTTTTTATCCAACTAGATTAACTGATTTGACAATCACGCTTTTTTTTTTTCCTTTTTTTAAAATTATATAAAAAGTTTTAGTTGTTTCCAAGTATATATTATAAGTTTAGTGAAGTTGTATCTAATGGATCACAGAGTTTAAAATATTATTTGATCCATTTTTGGGGTATGTTTGGTTGGTGATCTAGAAATCGACGATGAAAAATAAAGTTGTATTCCATGTGTTTCAATATTCTCAAATATATGTTTTGTAGCATATTTAAAAACTGAATATCAACTTAAAAAATGGTCTAAAGTGTTTATAATATATTTGTAAACTAGCGGTAGTTGCGAATGAAATATATATTTAATTCAATCTAAAATAATATTATTTTATAATATTATATAATTTATAATAGTTTATGTTTTAAAGTTTTTAATTTTAACACAAATAAAATGAGTTTATAACCTATATTTATCCGAGTATTTATTTTGTTGACGTAATTCTGTATTTTAAAATTTTAAATTTAAAATATGAAAAACACTAAAAACATAAATATATTGTTTTCAAAATTTCTATAATTTGGATCAAAGAATTCGAAAACAGTTTTACAAAAACAAATGTGCCCAAATACATATTCACTAAATCCATTTTATTTAAATGAATAACCCAACAAAACTCGAATTGTTACCAAATAAGCCCTAAGCTTTCAGATCTTGTTTGATAACAATTTCGTTTTTTTGTTTTCTTTGATTATTTTTTTTTTAAAAAAAAACTAAGTCTAGAAACACTAGTTCCACTTTGCGTTTCATTGTTTTGTTATCTAACTTTTAAAAATGTTTTAAAAATCTAAACCAAATGTTGAGAAATCAAGTATAGTTTTAAAAAATAGAAAATAAAATGATCATCTGTTTGTAATAGAGTCTTGGACTTTAAGAGGTGTCAAATAGATTCTCAAGCTTTAATTTTTGTGTCCAACATGTTCCGAAACTTCTAAATATTGACAAAATTGAAAGTTTAAGAAGATACTTTTTAAAGTTTAAAAATCTATTAAATACATCATTCAAATTTTAGGGACCTACTAATTAAAGGTGTCTGGATTAACTTCTTAAATGATTTTGAAAAGTATTTTTCTTTTTTAGAAAAATCTAGAGTGTTTGGTTAAAATAAAAATCACTTTGAAATAATCAAATTAGCTTATAATATTTTTTTTTGAATAATCACTTTAAAATTGTTTATCTAAAAAATATCTGGTTGAGAATCATTTTATTATCCTTCATAGAATCACTTATTGATATAATGCAACCAAATATACAAACTTGCGATTAAAATTACTTTTTAAGAAAATGTAACCAAATAAAAAAGTATTTTAACATGTCATCAACCGTTCGACTAAAAGCCATGTATACCAACGTCGTAAGGCGAAAGTCTGGTAACCAGTTCGGAATGTTCAAGCAACGAAATTGCGGAACTAAACGATATTGATATGAACTCGATTATAACGTTCGGATAAAATAACCGCTCAACTGCATTCCTCCCTTAATGCTAAAATTCACCCGGAATCGTGCTGATAACCATAAATTCAATTTTTTTACACCAACGGTTATCACTTAACATTATAAATACTTGTTTGATCCAAAAAAAATAACCAAGCTCGGAGTTTGCTGAGGTCGGATAACGTGGGACGATCTGCCTCAATCTCGAAGAACCTACAAAATAAAGTTAGCATTTCGACGAACAGTTAGTTACAATCTGATCTAACGTTCATAATGCAAATGGATTCGCGTACCCTGTATAAGGGACATACATTTCTATTTATAGGGATGATCTCCGACTGGGCTCCCAACAGCGGCTCAACGGTCATCCGACTGCTTGTAAAACATGATCCGTTGTCGGATTAATGTGTTACTTAACACTCCTGCGGATACCTTTGCATAGGTTGGCTCTGACCTCCAAGGTCGGCCGATTAAATGCAAGGTAAAAGCTCAGCTCGGGCATAATGTTTCAACCTCAGGGAACTTGTTAGCATTGTCATGTTGTAGATATTCTTGAACAACAACACATTCTCCTTGCTGACACGTGACATGGTATAAATAGTCTCCAACATTGGCCCCCACTTCGACGGGTTGAAACTCAGTTCGACGAAGTATTTCGAGGTACTTGTAATAGAATAAGTTCCACGTGTTGTTGCATGACGTCTTTGAGGACGTCAGCCTACCTGTTATCTCGAGAACTCAAATGTCGCATTGACGGGCTGTCATTGTGGAGAAATCTGGACCGTTGATCTCCTCTTCATCAGACGGGAACTACGTTCCTGGGTTGTCCTATAAATAGGAAGATTTCCTTCGCATCACTCTTTCATTTGAAGTTTTTGAATACCTCGAACTTCAGCTACGTCAGGTATTTTCCTTTTTCGTCGGATAATTTTAGGGTTAAAATTTTCTAAAGTATGAGTAGTTCGACGTCTAGTTCTTTGTCTGGGTCTAGTAGTTCTTCCAGCTCGGAAGACAACCTTAGAGGTACTCCTCGAGATCCTAATATTGCCTCTACCTCTAGAACCCCTTTAGTTGAGCTCCCACCTTCGACTTGCTCTGTAGACAAGCTAACTGACATGTGCGAGTGTAACAACTCGTATTTTCTAATACGGTCATTCTGACAAAATGCGAAAATGTAACTTTCAAGAAATTTTAAGAACTAAAATTATTCAGCAGAAGCAATTTCCTTACAGAATTTTTCTAAACTAACTTAACTAAATAGAGCGATGACTTTCAAACTCATGCCAGTACGTTAAACTTCACATTCTACTAGAACGATCATTCAATTCTTCATCTGAAAAACATTTAGAAAACAGAAAAATGAGTACAAAAATACTCAATAAGCAATTTCCATATCAAATTTTGAAATTCATTTTCCTTTCAAAGATTCGTAAAAAAAATACGAACAGATCAAAACTTATAAAGTCAAAATAAACTAGATTTTCAGAAACAAAGTCTTCAAATAAAATAAAATTTCCAGTCAATTAAAACAAACTTTAATTATTCCAAAACAAACTTTAATTCATTCAAAACGAACTTTTAATGATTCAAAACAATCTTCCATTCATTCGAAACAAACTTTCATTCGATCAAACTTCAAATCCTTCAAAACAAACTTTCTTTCAATCAAGACTTTCAAAATTCCTTCAAACATTTTGTACAACTTTCAAACTTTCGAATAACTAAATCATTCAAACATTTAAAACAATGTTACATTCATTCATACTTTCAAAATCAGAGTGGAATGTTGCATTATTTGGGTAGCCTACAGAACATATGTGGTTATCCGTCGGTAACACCAATCAATTAGAAGCTTCTATCAGAGTTGTCGAAATAATATCGACCAGAACAGAGTTGTAGAAATAAATATCGACTAGAATAAACAGAACGGTTACTTAAGTGTGAAGCCATGTGAGTGAATAACACATACATGAATCTTCATTCTCAAGGAATGTCAAACCACAAAAGTGTCTTCCCACAAATAATCCAGAACAGAAATCCATCAATTCCAAATTAGGCTACTACCCCAAATAAGCAAAACGTTCCTCAAAACAAAATCATGGCATATCCGGACAGCCCTATCAAAACAATCAAAATATCTTTCAAATAAAATGCAAAACAAATACTTACTTTCAATATTAAATTAATTCAAAACATTGAAATAATTTAAAACAAACTTTATCAATCATCCAAAACATGATTTCAAATATTTCACAAATAAACAAAATATCAATTTCAAATCTTTAAATAAATCTAAACAAAACTTTATCAAATAATATATATAAGAATACTTAAAATACTTTGGAAATAAACATAATATCAATTGTCAAATTAGTTTTCAAATCCATAATAAAACTTCAATTTCATATGCAAGATATCAATTTCAAATCTTCATATATCAAAGCCAAAATAAATTTTAGTTTTCGAAGGGATATGGTAAATCACTTACAATACTTTTTCGAAGGGATACGGTAAATCACTTACAACACTTTTCGAAGGGATATGGAAATTCACTTACAACACTTTTCGAAGGGATATGGAAATTCACTTACCTCTTCCAGAAATCCTACGAATCTAATTAATTTTTTCCTTGGTAGTTGTCAACTTAGAGGCCTAGAAACAACCAATATCCAAAATGAATCCTTAAATCATATCGAAAGATTTAAAATTCAACCAATTACTAACCAAATCTTATCTACCCAATTTTCCCATTCAAAACACTTTTTTATGCAAAATAATTAGGAAAGTATGGATTTTGGGCTACAAAACCAGATCTGAAAACTGTGTTCAAAAAGCCTCTAAAATCAACAATGCCAAACTTTAAAATTACAAAAATCGATATAAATAAATACAAACTAAATTTACAAAAAGTTTCTCAATAAAACAAGCTTAAAAACCTTCTAAACAATTGACCTGGAAAATTTTCTGTTTAATAAAATAAAACTTCCAAAAATTTTCCATAAAACAATTAACAATTTATTGATAAAAATCAGATCTGAAAACGGTATAGAAAACCTTTAACACTTGGTAAAAACATATAATTTTTCATGTAAAAATCATAACAATAAACTATAGTTTATAGGATAAAAATAAGTAAAATTTTTATGCAAAAAGAGTCTCAAAATAGTCCAAAAACAGTCTCATAAACAAAAAGATTCAAACCAAAAATTCTGAAAATTTTTTAGAGTAAAAAGTCCTTAAAATCTTTTATTATAAAAACAAAGATCTCAAAACTTTTCCCAATAAACTGAATTAAAGAACTACAGATCAAGAAGAATAAAACTAAAACAATGAGCAAGAAAAAAGCTTACCGATCTTTGAGAGAAAATACAAAAATTATTCTTCTTTCCTTTTCTTTTTCTCTTGGAGAGAAAACTAGGTCTAATAGTTTAAGAAAATAAAACCTAGGGTTTAAGGGCTTTTATAACAAACCCTAATGAATCATTATTTAAAAAGAATAATAAAAAGATAGAGATTTAATAAAACTCTTTCTTTTTATTTTTTTAAATTCTAAGAACAAATTATCTTTTTAAAAATAGTTTTTAAAACAAAAATTTATATTTTTGAGAAAATAAAGAAAACAACTAAATAAAAAATAATAATTAAAAAAAAAATATATTTTTTCGATTGTTACAGAGAAAAATACGTGATCCCTAACTCTGTAGAACTTAGGCTACCCCAAATCTGCGAACACCTTGAGGACCTCTTCCAGGTTTTGACTACTTCTACCCCCAGATGTTCAGTAGAGGGGTGAGGTTGCCCTTCCACTCTTTCATACAGAGATTTCTTAGCACTGTGAACCTCGCTCCGGCACAGCTCTTGCCTAATGGATAAGCTACTGTGATCGGGGCCTATGTACTCTAGTGGGTTATATGGGACGAGGAGAATGATAGGCTCACTGTGGATCGACTCCTTGCAACTCATATAGTTAAGGCCTCGAATGAGGGAGAAGGTAAGTATTACTTATCAGCTCGTATAGAAATAGTTCAGCTAATTACCAACCATAGGTCTAATAAAAACTGGAAAGAGTGTTGATTCCTCGTTTCAGGGGACTGGTTAGTGAAAAATGGTGAGGGTGGGCCGATCTGTCGTGCCCCAGTAGAGTTCAGGGATGTAGGTGAGTGGCTAGTAAGTGTTAGGTCATTATATTATCTCGGTAATGTCGTTCTGATCTTCCATATTTTTTCTACAGTTGCCAGCTCCCGTTTTGAGGATAAACGAGAAGTCGTGGGAGATCATCGAGCATGCAAAGTGTCGAAATTACAAGTACGCCTTGTAGGGTGAAGCTCTCATCATCAACACTCATCTATTTTCTTGCGGCCTCAGATTGTACGACCAATCATATGAGTACAAGAAGTTGCCCACACATCGGAATAGGAAGGCTTCGGCTCAGCAGAAAGATACCAAAGGTAAAACTTCCTCTCTTAAATTTGGGATTACTGTACTGACGAATTTTTCCTTCTTTTGTGAAGAAATGGCTTCAAAGTTTCTAAGCCTCTGCAGTGGAAAGAGACAACGCACTTCAGCTATGACCTCATAAGTCCTTACACCTCCTCAACCTCGCCAGCGCACCAGCAGTGGTGACGTTCCAACCATTGGCTTGGGTAACCTGGCCAAGGTCGAAGCTCTGTCGTCCGACACTGAGGGTTAACTGTAGCCTTAAAGAGGAAGAAGAAAGTCATCAACTCACACCGCTTTGAGGAAGTCACCTCAAAATCTCCCCCTCCCCCAATAACTCTGGACTTAGAAGAGGGGTTTCCCTTAGCTCGTTAATCTTGTGATGGGTTTAGGTTCCCTTTCAAGCTCGAGTTCTCACCCCGAGCATTCACGACGTCGCAAAAAAGGTCAAGTTGTCAAATTCTGCAGGGTGGAGCAAGCTTTCAGACGCCGGGAAACTATGAAGCTCTGAGGCGCACAATGGCGCTCGCCGCCGAGGTAACATCCTCTTTTATTGTTAATCAAACATGGAAAATTTTCTAACCCCTGAAGTTTGGCAGTTTCATTATCATGCTTGCTTATCTGCATCAATGGTAAGCTCGGAACTTGAGGGTCGGGATCTGAAACAGGATGAAATAATCTCGGTTGGCTTTTGAGCAGCAGATTGCGGATTTAGAAGCTGAGGCGGAATGACTCAAGCTTGAGAAGGAAGCTGATGCTGATTGGTCAAAGGCCATTGTTGCCCAAGCTAGGATAAAGCTTCAAAATGCAAGGTTCCGAACTGAAACTGCCGATAAGAACCTGATGGAGACTCAAGGCAAACTCACTAGCTAGATTTTCTTCGAAGAACGAATGAAGCAATTTACTGAGTTTGATGGTCTCGCGCACGACCTGGCGAAAAAAGGCTTCTATTATGCAGTGGGCTAATTCAAGGCACATTGCTCAGAGGAAGTCATTTCTGCTGTCAAGCAAGAGTATGAGGCCATTTGAGCCAACCCTCCTCCTACTACAGTTGGGGGGACGGACGATCCAACAGCTAACCAGGACCTAAACGACCACCAAAATGATGCTCATGAGGACTAGGGCTTCAAACTACTTCACATTCAATTTCATTTTGTATCGAGCAAAGACGTATAGACCTCGACTCTTCTTTATCTAAATCTATCAATGACAAACATAGAATTAACTCTTTCATATTATTATTCGAACTAATGCTTCCGTAGTTAAGATTTTTCTTACTCAAGTTATTCATTTTTTAAGTTAATTTTTCTTAAGTTTTTTAACCCCGTCCTAGCCCAGCACCTTACGAACTGAATCTACTCATTTCTCCAGTGGGCTTTTATTTATGTTGGGAAACTAGGTTCTTGCGAGCTGACTAGTGCATTCTAGGGTTTGAAAAATATCCAACTCTTTCTCGTTATGGGTTTGCACAAGTCATATCGACACTCTTCCTTGGCCTCGTTGGCCTTCCAGAGTTCCAATTTGTCGATATACTTCCAAGCCCGAGCCAGCATTTCGTTTAATGAAGTTGGAGGTCGACTTCCGAACTTTATCGTCAAGTTGCGGTCATTCAACTCTGTTGTAAAATACATCATTGCGATGTCATCAGTGTAGTTGACCACCTTCACATGCTCATCCATAAACCGAGCCATGTAGTCGGTAAGGAACTCATTATCCTATTGCTTCACAGTATCGAGGTGAGAGGAAGACAGTTTTAGCAACTGTCGGACGGAGAATTGGTTAATGAACCTACGACTGAGCTATTGGTAACTGTCGATAGACTTCGGCTTCAATTGTTGATACTACAACCTAGCCAATCCTTCCAAGGCAATCTGGAAAAGCCCAACACTTGATCGCATCGCTTACCGCCAAGAAATCCATCTTTCCCTCAAAGATCTCCATATAAGATACCGAATCTTATGACCCGTCGTAGGAGCTCAAGGTCGAAGCTTTAAACTTCGGAGGGATCGGTGCATCAAGGATGACTTGTGAGAAAGGAGGCTCTTCCTGCTTGGCCACCTGATGCGCATTTCACGGCCTGTACTGTTTTTTAGGTCCTCGATCTCCTTCTAAAACTGGTCTTAGAGGTGATTCACCTCAGAGCGTATGTCGTGATCACGTCATGACGACCCTTGCAGGTCGTCGACTTCGTAGCTTCCCTCTCTCATGTTACCAAGGGGGTACCGTAGGCCGTTTGGAGCTGTCACCTGACGACGAGGTCGCCGATCCTGATCACCACCTCTGGCTTGCTGACCATAATCGTTGTTGTACATTGCCTGAGGGATCCGTGGAAGTCGGATTCTTCGGCGTTGCTCCCTCTGCAGTTCCTCTCGCAACTACGGATCTTGCCTAGGTGCCTCTAGAGTACTCCCCACCTCAAGGCATTGCAATTTAGGAGAGGGGGAACCAATCCTTATCCCCCTTGCAGGTCGAAAGCGATATTCAGCTCTCTTGGTAGGATGAGCTAGTTCTTTCCCCTTAGCGGGATCGCGTGAGACTGAGGAATTCAAACATCTCTCCTCCTTTCTCCACCGCCTCTATTCGCGCCTTCACCTCTGTTAATTTGCAATGGCATTTGCCATGATGGTTAGGTCAACCTGAAAGTCAACACTCGCCTTAGATCGAGCACCCGTGTTACCCTAGTCATAGACACGGGGCACCCGCGGGAGTAAATGGTTCCTCTGAGCTGCGAGCGGTGGGAACTGATCCAAATCCAGGTTCGGGTTTCTTTCCTATGTGGGATCAGCTGTCTCGGGTTAACCTTCAACTGTTTGACCAGTCCCAATAGCCACATCGGTCGGGAGTTAAAGCTCGGGAACCTAACCTGTAGGAAACTGATCTTGGGGGTGCCCTGCTGGGAGCTTCTGGCCTCGCCCCCCAGTGACAGAAGTGCCAGCCACATTGGAATAGTTGCAGCGTGCATAGCTATTAGGCGCAACTTCTCGCCCTTTTGGAGAATGGGTTGGATTACGGGACATCTGGGAGCGCGTTTGTGCCATTCCTCAGTTAAAAAGGTAGGAATGACTTTGAATTTGTCTTCCCCACAGATGGCGCCAAATGTTTGATCCAAAAAAATGACTAAGCTCGGAATCCGCTGAGGCCGGTAACGTGGGACAATCTACCTCATTCTCAAAGAACCTACAAAACAAGGTTAGCACTCCAACAATTTTCTTAAGTTAAATGGAGAAAGTACACAAACTGTGTGATTTGAGAAATATTTGAATTATCCTTGATCTTGTACTAACTAAGACTTCAAAGTGCTAACTCCTTTTTGCAGCCTCTTTSAAGTGTTCTTGGAGACTTATTGTTCTTTATCGAATATTTTCGATAAAAAGAATTATGTTTTAGTTTTACAACTTAATAAAATTATTTCTACACACTATCCTTTTAGAAAACTATATATGGAAAAAATTCCTTTGCTTTTTATATCATTCGACCTTTTTATGTATTTTATTTTTTAAGATCAACTATATGAGGGTGAGTTCGAATCTCTAACTTTTCATATACATGCAAAATGCTTTAACCATGAGTTGTGATTAGGTTACATGTTTTTTTTTTCTTTTGTTAATTTAAGATTATTGTATTATATAAAATTCAATATGGCATAAAAAAATATAGAACTTTTTTAACCTTAGTTTTGAACTCTATTTATTTCTTAATCTCGAGTAACTTATCATTATATATATACATAGGCTAAAGATATCAAATGTTACAAAAAAAAAAAAATCTTGATTAGTTTCCTATTTATTATTTCCACATGTGGATTCCACATTGATAAAGAAGGGATCTTACATAGGTTTATAATAGATATGAACTATTTCTCTCATTGTCAATTGATTTGGASATAGAACTCCATGAATATTAAAATGGTATCAGAGCCCAAAAGCTCAAACTAGCATAATAGACAATGTGCTACCCCTCTAATTTGAAATCCATTAATATTAATACCACCCTTGTTGAATTCAGAAAAAGGAAAAAAAAACTTTTAATATATAAAATAATTTTGCAACAAAAGAAAAAACATAGAAAATGTTGCAATAATGATTGGGAGTGCAAATGAATTTTAGAAGCCTTTATAGTTGGGATTCTGTTTCTCTTTTATCTTCTTCTAATTTCTTCTTCATAACTGAAATCACTTTCTTTCTACTTTATGTGTCAACCCCCCATTTCCATAGCCTTGGTGG
>NW_019104707.1:183371-194925 GCF_001995035.1 Momordica charantia
AAAGAAAAGAAAAAGGGTATGTAAATGCTTTGCTTTTAACTTGGGGAAAGAGATTCTAATTTCCAAGGTTGGAAAGCAAATGGGAAATCGAAGGATTTTGATGAGTATTTGAAATCCAAGCATGCAATTGATTTTCCCTTTTGGAACTTTCTCCATTTTGTATTTCAATTGCTTCTTCTAAAGCCTTGAATTGTATATGTCTCCATTTTGTACCCCATTCATGGGCCACATTAGCCATATTTCAAATGAAATTGCTTAGTCTTTGTTAGAAAATTGAAATAGATCAATATTACCAAAGTAATATTTAGAAAAATAATGGTAAATATAGCAAAAAATAATCGGTTATAGTTAATTAATATCTAGATAATAAGTGGTCAAAGTGAGCATAACTCATTAGTAATTGACATATATCTCCAACCAAGAGGTTGTGAGTTCGAATCTCCACCCCCACATGTTGTCTGCATATCTAAGAGGTTAATTTAATTTTTATAATTAGGATCTCTTGATCTGATACTATGTTCAACTACTATCGAACTCAAAAGCAAAGTTGATAGGGTATAGTAAATTTAATTTTTTATTCATACTTCAGCAACCAATTTAAGTTCCATTCAAATGAAAGACTTTGATATAATAAGAATACCCTTTCATCGATCTTTACAATTGATATTATAAAAGGCGAGCTCAAGGCTTTTTCTCGGAAATCATAGCTTTGCTTCAGACTTTTGGATTTAAGCATGAATGCACATCAATCAAGCCAAAGGAAACAAAAAGGATTTTATTTCTTTAATTTTCCAAATGCCAATAGGCCCTTAGAAAGTGAATGGTGAAGTCATTTTCAAGGCTTTGAAGAATATCTTTTTATATGTGCTTGAAAAAAATGGTGGAACACTGGCTCTCTATGACATTGATATTGATGCAAAGCCACATGAATGTTTAGCTTCAGTTCCTTTCATTGAGTATATAAGATAGTGACTCTTCCCTTCCCCCCCAAATTTAAACCTAAAAAACTTACCAAAGAATTAAGCATGCTCGATACGTCTGTTTCGTACGTGTTATTTGTTTGATCATATGATCATAAAATCAAAAGTTGGAAGCTTGTAATGTAAGTATAATATGTTACGACGTCATATGATTTAAATTCATTGTTATTTGAGTTGTAAATAGGTTCGACGAAGAAAAGGGAAGAAGGAAGAAAGAAACTTTTCTTTTTTATTATTCTCCTTTTCTCTAAAAACCAAATTCAAAATGGCTCCTCCATGGATGTGCGATCCGCCATTGTTGTAAAAAGTAGATTCCAAGATGGAGAGAGACACATGATCATCCTTCGATCTAGACATGGAGGCGAAAAATAAAAAAAAGTTGTACCGTTTTCTTTTTCTTCTTCTTCTTTTCTTCCTTCCCTTTTTGTTAAAATGCAAAACTTTCAATTGAAACACAAAAACCATAAACAAAACCAACTTGTAATTATTTTTCCCATCAAGAAAATTATCAAAGTAGGAAGAAAAAGGAAGCACTTTTGTATTGGAGAAGCCTCCTAGGAGTGAGGGATTCAGCTGTGGTTTGGAAGCACAAAGATATGCTAAAGAGTGACAGACATTTGGCAGCTTTAGGAGTTTCCAAAAAAAAGAAGAAAAAAAAAAGCTCATGTGGGTCACTGAGTAATATTAATGAACAGCCATTTTCATTTTCTCCTCCCCAAACAAAACAACAATGACTTGTCAAATCCTTAATAACATCTTGGGTTACAACAAAAAAAAAAAATAATAATAAATAAAGAAAGAAAAAAAAATCATAAAAGACAAAAGGGATTTGCTTTTGTGCTTTTAAGAATATTAAAAGTAGTGAAACTTTATCTCCAAAATCATCCATCACTCTTGTAGAGTGGAGAGTGTTGCATTTCCAAGTAAGTCAATTGAGAAACCAATTCACAAAGCATTGGGGTTTGGTTAAAAAGAATCATATTCTTCCCCCTTTAGTTATTTTGGATGTCTTTTAATTTTTTTTTTTTTTTTTGGTAGAGATTTCATTTTAAAAGGCATTTTCACCACCCTTTTTAAGTTACCCATATCAAACTCATATGTTTTTCCTTAGCAACCAAGAAAATATACATACACATATCCCCGCTCCTTTTCCTTTTCCTTCTCCCTTTTAGTCGTGTTTTTTTTTCCTTTTCTCTCCAACCTGCATTTTTAATCGCGTTTATTGTTGACGTGTTGGGACGAGAATATATCTTACTTTTGTGTGCTACACGAAAGATGAAGCTTCATGTGTCGATCTATTTAAATTAATTAAAA
Organism: Momordica charantia; assembly: GCF_001995035.1. The sequence continues at coordinate 185,666 of NW_019104707.1, forward strand.
AAAGATGACTAATCAATACTAACTATTAGGTATGATTTTGTAAAGGGATTTGATGATCTTCATAATGGGGTTAATATATAAGAAATTAGAGTGTAAAAGAAGATAAAAAGGGGAAAATCCTATGAGCATCCAAGGCAAGGCAAATGGGTTAGGGGAAAGGAAAAATAATTAGATACTTCGGTTCGCGCCCATTTTTTGTTAACCACTATTAAACTTTTGACAATTATTGAGAAGTACGAGCGAGAAATTAAGTAAAAAAGAGATATTTTTACCATTTTTCAAAAAACAAAAACATTATCATACAAATTTTATACGTTGTTCGTACTTACCTGTAATCACCTCCTATTGTTCATAAGAAAATACTTGGCTCCTTAACACTAAGGAACGATCTTGTATTTACCACCATTAAACATTTGATAACTAAAACGGAGAAATGCAAAAGCATAAATTTTTATAAAAATGATTGAACTGTCAATTTTTTAATAGTGGCAAAGACAGACTTGGTCTTCACTATTAAAGAGCCAAGTATTTTTCTCGTTCATATATGCGGGACGTGCGTGTGCAAAGAAAAAGTTAGGGTTTTGAGTCGTAAAAAATCTCTCTTTCTCTCTTCTATCTCTCACTTTGTTTGAAAACTTTAATAGATGCTTGGCCATGGCCACCAATACCTCTCCCCCACTCTCTTCTTTAAGTTTCCTTCGTTGTTTTTGTTATCTCTCTCTCTCTCAGTCAGCTTAGAAACAACGCGTTGTTTGCACTTTTTTTTTTCTCTCTCTTCATGAAATGTTTAATATACCAAAACCCAAAAGTAAACACTCATATGATTGTGAAAAGGCAATAATTGTAGGCCCTCAAATAACAAACACTAGTTGCCCAATTGATTTATGTGTCTTTGTTAGTGGAGTTTTGGGTCCACAAGACTTTTGCATGGATGAGTTGGCAAGCGTCCATTTTAGGCTTCTTCTGTTCCCTTTTCTTATTCTCTCTGTCTCTATCTCTCTCTCTCGTTTTTCTTTCTCTGTTTTGTAATAATGAACAACCTCATTTAGGTCAACGGAACTCTTAGAGAGGGAGAGTCCGTTCGGTAACATTCTAACTTGTTATATGGAACGCAACTCCAAACTAAGCAATGATCCAGGGACATAAAGACCAAAGGTTCGACCAAACAATGATCTCTTACTTATGTACGGGTATGAATATTGATTGATCATTCTTGAATTCACGGGTGATTAGGATCCGTTTGGCTCGTTTGTAATTTTATAAGAAACATACCCACTTAACAACTATTTATGTTTTTTATTTCTCATTGTTTGGAAACATTCTCAAAATTTTACACAAACTTTAGAAATAATTAATAAAAATAATTTTTTATTTTTTTCACCGTTTCTAATTTTCTCCAAAACACAAATAAGAATATTGTTTTATATATCATTCTTAAACTTTGATAGAAGACCATGTGTTTGAGATTAATTAGCAACCAAAACTTTGAGTTAGGCCATGTGTTGAGGAATGGGAGGTGGGTTTTGGGAAAATGATTGGAGACATTTAATCTAATTTAGTTTTCATTTAGCTATCAGACAAGAGATTGACTTTGTTTATAATTTTGGGTGTCTTTAATTAATTATACTACAAAAGTTTGCTAGATCACTAATCATTACCACTTTTTTCTACTAAACATATTATTATATATTTATATCCCCTTATCATTATGATTAGTTAAGGAAATTTTTCTAATTAAATGTTGACATGCTTGTATTAATAATTGTGCTCCCCTCTTCACCTTCATTTCTTAACTAATGTCATTTTTATAAACCAAACTTTGTTTGTTGGAAATAAAATAAAAAAATGACACACCTTAAATTATATAATGTCTTAATCCTTTGAACTTTATCATTTGTGTCTCTCTCATTCCCAAGAACATTTCAAAATAAAAATTTTATTTTAAGTCCTTATATTTCATTAAAATTTTATGAAAAAATCCGTATTATTAGTGAAAAAAATGTATTAAACACATAATAGACTTATTAATTTCTTTTAGCTATGCTATCTCTTCGTGTCATTTACCTAATTTCCATGGATTTATTAATTTCTCTCATTAACGTTAAAATTTCCATCGAAATATAATTTTATTCATTAACGACGAGGATACCTGATAGGATTTAGTACAAGTACTATGATAAAATTTAACTGACATAACGATGAAATAGATGGACCCGATTTGACCTAAATTTTAGGTTAGATTCATGCTTGCAGTGGTCAAATTTGATAATTGGGTGAAGTTTGCTTATGGGGTATACATGTTTTATTTTTCTTGAAAAGTGATGATTATTAGTTCTAAAAAGTCAACATAGTGAAGCCAAAATGTGCAATCAAATCGGTGGAAATGGGAGAATTATAATATATTACAAATTGTAGGAGTCAGACAGAAAATTGATAAAAAGAAAAAAGGAAAAAAAAAGGAAAAGGGCTGCATGTTTTCATTAAAGAGTTTGAATAAAAATTGTTTATAGAAAAAGAAAAAAAAAAGAAAAAAGACAAAGCATGAACATGGCCAATTCAACATCAAAGTCATTGTCAAAACCAACTATTGATCATGGAGCCACAAAAATGATCTTCTAATGTTGGGTGCAAATAAACATCATCAAGAAAAATTAATGTCAATTAAAAAAAAATGAACAATAATTATATAGTTGATTAATATTTGGGTCAATAACTCATGATGTAATTCAACGATTATCACTTCAAGTAAAAACATATCGGTTATCATTGTCAGAGTCCATAAATTATAATTTCTTTTTAAGTGCTATATTTACAAGTATTTTAGAAAATGAAACTATAGACTCGAATTTCTGATCATGGCTTATTAAATTGTTGCGACTTCAATTGAAACCATGATATCGAAGATATCTACTACGGAAATGTTGCAATAGTTCTACATCGCATAAGAATTTTCTTTCTCAAATTATTGCAAAGGAAAATGAGAATCTATTTCTTATTTTGAAATTATAAACAAGGAAAATGAGAATTTATTTCAACTGTCTATGGTAGGATGTGAAGAAAATTAAATGAAATTGACCAAACCATATTGTTTGATTTGATTCTAAAGTTTTCATTATAGTCAAACTAATGTACGTATATGCCTCTTTTTTTTGTTTTCTTTTTGAGAATTATAATTTTTATTAAAATTTAAAACTTAAATTGTAAAAGAATAATAATAGAATCTAGGATTAGAATGAATTTGGAGACTATGTTTACATTCGCTGACATTTGAGATTCAAAATCAATGGTGTTTAATTTCTACCATAGATTTCACAATTGTATTATATATAATAAAATCATGTTATGCTTTTAACCTCTAAAGTTTGATTTAAAATTTTATTTGATCATTAAAAAAAATTAATGGCGCACAAGATATCTAAGTTGAACAATTGTACAGTAAGAAAAATCCATCAACTTTTAGAATAGTACTAGATGTTTTATATAATAAATTATGAACTTTTAGAATAGTACTAGATGTTTTATCTAATAAATTATGTTTAGATTGACTCATAAAACCAAAATGTCATAAGTAGAACATAAAAACGACATGGGAATGATAGTATTTAATTTTATTTTAAAATATGTTAATGTGACATATACTTGTTAAAATTAATTGAACCAAAAAATATTATTCTCTCACCCTCTAAATTTATCAAAGTGTTGAAAAGTATCACTATGTATATAATCCAAAGAGTAAATTTTCATGGTCGAGTTAACATTTTCATATATTTATGAGTTTCACGTAAAAGAAAAAAAAAACTTGACATTTTCATAGTATCACAAATAAAAAAATATAAAGTATAAAAAATATCAACAAAATATAATTAATATGAACATGATATTAATATTAATAATTTTTAACTTATTTAAAAAACATGAAAGGTTTAATTGTTAATTTAAATATTTATTCAAATTTTATACATTTATAATGTTTTTAGAAATATCCATCAATATTTTATTAATATTTCTATCACCATTTTCCCGTCAACATTTCTACAAAAGTTGGTCTCAAAATATCAACTAAAAATTTTAGGAAATAGGTCCACAATCATGCTTTGGCATCATTTTCATCATTTTATACCATAAGAAATCACACTAGGTTTTAAACCATGTATGGACTATACTTTTTATTTTTAATCCTAACCATAAAATAATCGACGAGAGAAAAATGATTTCCAATAAATGTTGGTTTCTATCACTATACCACACATTTCAAAATTCTTGGATTAATGTAACATCGAAACATACCTACCTAATATAATCTTAACAATGAATGCATCAATGAGTGAAAGTACGAGAAACGGAGTTTAGGTCCAGATGATGTCATTATAAGGCCAAACACGGAAAGGTTAAATAATAAATTAAATTATCAATTTGATCATTATAATTTTAAAAGTTTCATTAAATCCAAATAGTTTAGATCTAATTTCAATTTGGCCCCTATTCCAATAATTTTAATTTATTCTTTGTAGTTTTGATTTAGTTTCGATTTGGCCCAACAATTTCAAAATTTTCAATTTAATCCATATAATTTGATTAAATCCCAAGAATAATCCCTAAACCCCTTTTCTCTCTGTTTTTTTTACCCATGTGAACCCTAATAACAACTTATGTAGTCATCAAAACAAAAAATACTAACTCATTGTGTAAATAAAAAATGTATTTTTCCTAAGAAAAAAACAAGAAATAAATAACAATGTGCTACACATTCATTACATTAATGACTTCGTAATAATAGAGACAATGTGATATTTGACCAAATTGAAACTTCACAATAATAAAGTCTCAATGTTCAAATCCATAAGAATAAAGCTATAACTTTTAAAATCATAAAAACTACATTAAAACCAAGTTGAAATCATTATGGCAAAGCTAGTAATTGAAAACCTAATTATTTATTGACAATAGCAAATGAAGCATCCATGCATTTTAGAAAACTACAAATATTGAAAGTGAAATTCTGAGTCTTTTTATCGAACACTTCTTCCCAATTAAGGCTATTCCATATCACCATCAAACTCATCTCCCCATCAACAAAGTGTCTTTTTCTCCCTACAAGACTACATTGTTCATCGTAGTCTCAAGAACGTATACGACTAAATAAGGTATCGCTTTTTCAACATTTGGTAACAACAAAGACTCAGATTGAAGAAAATACATAATACATAAAGAACAAAATTAGAATTTCAAAAAGATTAGAGACAAAATTAGAAAACAATATAGTCTTCAATAATTATCAAAATCAAGTAGGTAAATTTGAAATATCATTTCATACATACATCTAATTTTTAACAATTGCAAATACCAAAGATGAAAAGTTTCAAAAAAATTGTTGGAATATGTTCTGGAGTGGATTGGTCTTTGCACCAAAGCTAATAATGAACTATCAAATGATTAAACATTGATCAATTGAGGAAGAATTGATGCCTTATAATGACATCATCTGGATTATACTTTATTTCTTGTGACTTATGACTAATGAACCCAGACAAATTCTGTAGAACATTATTCAGCAGCCATTGGAACAGCAAAATGGAATAACTGAGGTAAAAGCTGCTGCACGTCTCGAGAATCATTTAGACTTGAACAAGGAAACATACCAAGGGAAACATTCAAAAGAGTAACTTAAAGGACATATAAGGTAAGATCTGTTGTGGTGAGATGGGCTATACAGAAAAAACGAAGAATGTCGAGATGACAAAACTATATGCATTCAAGTCTTTATACAATACTAGGCTAGGGTATCGAGATCTAGCCAGATTGATCGAACGAATGACGAGATAGTACATGATGTTACAATAAATTTTAGGAGAAAAAATCATTTTCAATACTATACTTAAGTCAGTGAATCAATTTTAAGTTTAAACTTTTAATTTCATCCAATTAAACCTTGAACTTGAATTAGTGATGTAATTAAAACCTCTTTAAAATTAAAATTGAAAATTACCCTTAAACCAACCAATAAATCATATGAAATTCAACTAAAAAAACACCTAAAAGGACACAGAAATGCCCAAATCTAATCATGAAAATACTCGAACCTAGTCACAAAATCAAGCAGACAAAAAAGGTTCAAACTTAGCAACAAAATACCAGAATTCACTTTAATTAAAAGCATCTAACACAATTAGAATAAACCAATATACGTCTAACTATGAGGACGACCATATTCAGAAATCTTAGAAAAAATGAAAATAGCTCAACTAATTGGATGTATTAATTCACTTATTCAAGGATTTAAGATATAACACTCATTAAAATTGACTCACCAAGCTACTACGTACAGATGAATGCTCTGGCACCTGCAGATACAACTAGACAGGTTTTTCAATGTGCTCTTTCTTGGCATCTTAAACATTTCTGACTTTATTGAGTGGAGCTATATACAATATGCTATGAGAAACAAACCATAGTACTCAGATTCTGTTCGATAACCATTCGTTTTTTATTTTCGGTAAAAATTAATCTTAAAAACATTATTGATTGTCATATACATCTCTATAAACATTTTGAAAATCTAGGCCAAATTTTGAAAAAAAATTTGTTTTAGAAATTCATCTAAAAATTCAAATATGTTTTCAAGAGAAATGGTAAAAAACAAGCATAATTTTTTAAAATAGAAAATTAAAAAACGAAATAGTTATCAAACGACCCTAGGTAAGATTTTGACTGAGAAAGTACTTAATACTTACTGGATACTCAAAAAAGGTAGAGACACCAAACAGCACAAGCCTTGTGGAAAAGATAAAAGCAAGTGCCAGAATCTCGGCCCCAAATCCTTATTGGAGAAAGTATTCATTCAAATGACTATGAATTTCATTTTGCATTCCTAGTTGTTGATACTTCATCATCTACTATAAATAATCCTCAACTTGATTCTAAACTATCATCATGGTTCTTACATTATAGGATGATGATAGTAGAGAATTCAAAGTCTACAGGGGAAGAGATTACATGAAGTTTATTCAACCAGCTGCAAGAAAAAATCACGAGGAACAAATAAAAATATGGATACGAGCTTGAAGCAATGATGGATGAAAATAGAGAAGCAGCATTGAATGAGCAAAGATGCTAAAAGCAGATAAAAGGACTAAAGATACGACTTCAACAAGTGTATAAATGAAGAACCTACCTACTAAAACTTTGGTGAATAAACTTGCAGAAAAGGATAACAAATTATCAGCTCATGAATGAAGATGCAACGAAGAAAAGCTAAAGAAAGGCAAATATAACTAAATCATTTGAAAGAAGTGTTTAATTATCAATTTATTATTGAATAATTCAAACACGTATTATCTGAAGAAAAAATGCATAACAGAAACACGATGAGGAAATGAAACGAAGGAAAGCATGAGCTTAAATGAATATATGGAACCGGAAGAGATGAAGCAGACTAATTTAAAGAATAAATAAACCTTCAAAACAGTTTTCTCCCTACAAAATAAGAATTAGCAAACAAATCAGATTCTCCTACATTGATGCACAATTTCTCGAGAATCAAAATTATGAAAACAAAATGTCCTTTAACTTCTCCCATTGACCGGATAATATTTACATGTTATTCTGCATTTGGCATCAAGGTATTGTGGTTCAAATCTAAAACAAATTTTAGAATTTAATTGAACTTGAAAATAAATTGTGTTGAAGAGAAGTTTGTAACAGCCCCATTCTCCTCTACTTATCAACAACTAATAATCCTATATATTGACAATAAGTTCCACATTGACGGATGAGTGGAGAATAAGCTCCCCTTTGAAATTAAATCCCTACGGAAGGATACATCCTTCATGAACTAATAGTTCTATATGTTGAAAATCAGGAAAAATAATTTTCCCATTCCCGACCTGCTACCTCAGCGCCGATTAAATTGGCATGGCCTGTCCCTGGGAAAAAATTGTCTTCCCTAGTGTCTAATAATATGGGTATGATATATGAGAAATTACACAGATTGGTCTATTCCTCCTCTCTCTTAGCTTCAATCTTTGCCACCTCTCTCATTAGACAACCGTGCTCTCTCAATCTCAACCTTCATAAAAGCATATAAAAACCCACTAAGAAATCGATATGTTATGTCCTCTCACTCGGTGAGAAATGGAACAAAACATTGGAACCACACTAGAGATCCAGGAGCTGTCCTCTTCTTTTTTTTTTTTTTTGGGGGGGGGAAGGAAACAAATATTTCATTGATAGTATGAAATATACAAAAGGGCACATGGACAATTACAAGAAAGCCTTCCAGCTTGTAATAAGATTGTTAAGAGAGTAGCTATTAAAAGGTGAGTAGAAACAATCCAAGAGTTAAGACAGTAACTCTGTCAAAAAAGATCTCAAAGGGAAGAACTTTATCATTAAGGACCCTATTGTTTCTCTCCAACAAAAGACTCCATAAGAAAGCCCTTATAAATTGAACCCACAGTGTAGCCTTTTCCTTTTTAAAAGGGTGTCCAAACAGTAGGCAATCAAGGAAAATGGCAGGGTGAATTTGCAGTGCAGTTTTCCATCCAAAAGCAGTGAGGATAATGTCCCAAATACGAGCAGCAAAAGAACAAGTAATAGTAATGAAAATATGGCCCTGGTCTTCGGATGCCTCTAAACAGAGATGGCAACAATTTGGGGAGAGAATAATGTGGGGAGTTTCCTTTGAATCCTGTCGTGTGTGTTTATCGTGCCATGACTGAGCTCCCAACAAAAAAACTTTACTTTCTTTGGATGGAGACCTTTCCAGATGCTATGGAACAGTGTTAGGGCGGGTTGTGAGGGAGTGGTAGATAGCACTCTGTAGATAGATCTGGTGGAAAATGCTTTGGTTGCTTCGTGTGGCCATATCCATAGATCATCATGGGTCGTAGGGGCAATCTCTGAAAGGGTGTGTGAAAGGCTTAACCATTCTATTGTTTCCTCCTCTTTTAGATGTTTGCGAAATCTATAGTCCCATGATGAGGTGGTTTTTGACCATAGATCAGCAATGGTTGCCTCTTTATCTGTGGAAAGAGCAAAGAGATTTGGGAAAAGGTTGGCCAAAGTCCCCTGTAGTAGCCATTTATCCTTCCAAAAAACAATCTGGCTAGCTTCTCCCACTCGACAGTAGGCATGTTCTTTTATGAGCTTGATTTGTTGGTAAATACGCATCCATGGTCCTCTGTAGCAGCTATGGCGAATGGATGGCCATGAGGCAGATGAGGAACCGGAGTATTTAGCATTGATAAATCTCCTCCATAGTT
>NW_019104707.1:195455-210254 GCF_001995035.1 Momordica charantia
TTCAATGTTTTTGGGGTCCTTTTTTGTGAAGAGGAGAGTGTCATCTGCAAATAGAAGGTGGTTAATTCTCACCAATCCACAATTTGAAACATAACTGTCCTCTTGATGACAAGAAAATGAAAAAAAGGTGAGTAGCCCACACCTTCGACAGAAGCACTTCTGCCTAGTAGGCATTGAAGGACCTATACTTCCATTTAACGGCCACAAACTAATGGAAAAAAAAAATATTTGCAGTAATGAGGATATTTTTAGGATGATTATCTTTCTAGAGAAGTTAAGCAACAATGTTATGGATGAGAGCTACCAGATTTGGAAAGCCGGGAATAATATGGCGATGCCCTGGTTGATTAACTCAATGAAAAACGAGATGGGTGAAAATTTTCTTTATCAAACTGCGGAAAAAATTTGGGATGCTGGAAGTGAAACCTCCTGATCTTTTGAGATCCAGGGAAAGCTTCATGCATGACCTAAGAAAAGTGAAATGGCAGTATCAAAATATTTTAGTATGCTAACAATGAACTCGCAACAATTTGATCTTTATGAAAATAATGATCGTTAATGCTCAACTGATGCAACCCATCACAAGAAGATTGTGGAGAAGAAATGGACTTTCAGTCTTACTGGATCCCGACAAGAACTAGGATGAAGTTTGAGAGTGCAATCTTGGTGTGAAGCCTCTTCCCAACATTAGAGAAATTGCTGCTGAAGTCAATAGAAAAGAGAAGGAATAGAAAAGAGAAGGAAATTGATGCTTTTTTCCTTTTTTTTGAGAAGAAAGGAAATTGATGTTAGGTCCAACCATAATCACCTTTGATAATTCAGACCAGACAATATGGAAATTGAAAGGGGAAAGTTTGGAGCGAACATGTAACAGATAGAACTCATCTTCTATTGAAGAGGATGTTTCAGACAACTTGAAAGTTAGATCAGCAGCTGTGATCTAGGACTTCTCTCTCCTAAAGTAAATGCAGAAGATGAAATAAGAAATTTTGAAGAGTTTTAAAAAGTTAAAGAAGTTGAATGGGTCCTATGTTCAAATGACATTGCAGCAGATTCTTTAATTCCTTCTCAGAAGCCTCCTATTCTGAATGAATCCAATCAGAATTTTATCCATTCCCCTTACAAACATTCTGAAGTTCTCATAGTTTATTCATATGGTGGATTACAAGTTTATGAAATTAACTCCAAAAATCAGTAGAACAGCAATGTTCTGATGTTCTTCTCATTCAAGAGTCAAAATTTGCAAAAGCTGACAAGAGAATGTCTAAATCATTATGGAGTTTCAAAGATATTGGGGGGTTGAAGCCATTGGCAGATATGGAGGTCTTTCTTACCTTGTGGGGTGAGAACAAAGTTTGTGTTTTAGAGATAGGAGGTTCTGGTGGAATGAATTGTGCTCAATGTGATTAAACAAAGGCCTCCCGATCTGAATCGTTGATTATCATAAATTTGGATTGGTGTTGCAATACATTGAATATTTCTGGCACCAGGGAAGTGAGAGAAGATGACTGATCTTTTTTTAATGGTTCCTCTTTTATGACAAAATTTTCATGGTCGGCCTTATACCACTGATCCAATTTTGGCAACTATTGATGGTCGTGAGTCATGTTGAGCCTCAAATTGTATTAATAAGGTAGACCTCTGCATTATGGGTTTTTTGTTAAGAAAGTTATTGCAAATTTTTGCATGAAGAACATTTAATAGTTTTTTTGCATGAAGAGGTCATTAATTCGGGAGTTGTTAGAGGATTCCTTACACGAAGAATTCCTTAATTGGGCAGCCATGGCCCTTTTGAATTCAAGGGGTTCTAAAGTATCAAATTCCCCCAAGAAATTGGTCTGTTACTAAAGATTCAAGAAGAAAAAAAGGGTTCAGTCTTGCGGACATTCTTTTTCTAGGAAGTGTAAAAAAATTTTCGTTGACAAAAGAATGAAGTTGTTTTGAAGATTGAAGAAATTTTCATGATTTTCCTATTAACCATCTGAAGAGTTGGTTGAGCTTGAACGGAGCAATTTTGGTTGTTTCGATTCGTTGCTTTGTCAAGATATTATGCATTTTGCTCTTCAATAGTTTATTCTTTTGTAATCTGTTTAGTACTTTTTCTCTCTCTTTGGGGTTTGTATCTTTGAACATTTTTCTTCCTTTTCATCTATCAATGAAAAGTTTGTACTTTTTATTAAAAAAAACTGTTTAGATAGTAGAAAATTGCTATGATATTAAATAATAGAGTCTATGTGTTGAAACTCTTTGAAGATTTCTAAAACAATCTTTACTCAATACCAAAAAGATATGGGAATTGGAGAGCTGATTACTACATATATAAAGGCAGCCACCTAACCAACTATTAACAAACTAGTTAAACAACTAAACTATAAACTATTTAACAGTTCAAAAAACTAATTATAACTATTCACTAACTACTTGAACAAAAGAGATAAAACAAACTCCAAGCCTCTGATAGTAAACGTAAGGAACACTACTTTTTTTTTTCTTTTGATAAGAAACCGAGACAAGTGAAAATAAAATCATATGAACAAGGAACACTACATTCTACAACATTAACTCCTATCTCCGTACATAAACATGGCTTACAGGGCCACATGTCCTGCAAATTGCTGCCCATGAACAGGACTAGGTACGTTAAAGAAAAACAAACGTTGGTCTCCATGAAAACTAGAAGCCATCTTGAAGAGATGGATGCATATCATAAATATAGCTGCAATGTTTTATTTAATATTCCCTATGTACAATAATTACCTGGTAAACAAAGACTTTCACTTGGAACTTTGAAGATCTACTGGACTAAGTCAGCTGAAGTACTTTTGGGTACAACCACGATCAATTAGCTGATGCACATGCTCCTCCAGCCTTAGAGAGCAGACAAGTTTTGCCTTCTCTCTTCCCCATACAAGGGAAAAGAACCTAGAGAATAAGTATCCTGACCCACTCTCAAACGCCATAGAGTGGCAGGAATGTTTTGACGAAGGAGTATGCTAGTGCCCCAGAAAAAATGTAGCTGTCCACTCTGTCAAGTAATCCACCTGCATAATTCTCCAAGGAGGTCCAAATAATAGTCAAAACATTTCTAGAATTGAAAATGTTAACAGGTATTATTACTCTTCGAAAAAAATCTTTCTTATTAAGACAGGTAAATTCAAGTACCCCTAGGCCTTCAACTTTCCAGGGGTGAGTTTATGCGGTTTATAGTTTATTCTAATTAAGATATGAGCACTAAATCCCATTTATATATCAGAAAGAAAGTAATTTCGATGCATTAACACAACAGAGGTAAATGGTCCCTAAAAGAAAATATGAACAATATATTCTCCATACGTACTGAACATATTGAACACAAGAAACAATTTTGCAGCAAGAAAAAAGAAAGATAGCCTTTTTTGGGATGAAAAATCAACTTTTATTTTTTATTTTTAACAAGAAACAAGCTTTTCATTGATAATATGAAAATGAAGAAATGATGGGAGCTACGGGTGCAGGTATTCCTGTCAAATTTGTGCTATAAGAGACAAGAGGAAGTGAAAAAAAGAAGAAAAACAACCAAACAAAGGAATCAAAATACAAGGTAATAGACAAGATCAAGACATATCAGAAAGCTAAAAGAAAGGAGGCTGAAAAAACTTTTTCCAACAAAACCTGCCAAACCAAAATGACTATATGCTGAGGAAAAGACTCTGATGAAAATGTCAACTTTTATGAAAATGAATTATGGTACAAAAAGCAGCCCATACAACAAAGAAGGCCAGCCAAAAGTGGGGCATACAAAATGCAAAATTAAAGATCTTGTAATGAGAAATAAAAATATAGGACAATTACCAAAAAGATCTTGTATGAGCTCAAAGGGAAACATTAAGGTGTGCCAATCCCAACACTTCTTCCCACAAAATAGAGAAAAAGCTACCTTGCAAAAGCACCTAGCCTTCCCCCCAATAGGGGATCCAAAACAATACCCCCAAACATCCTTGAGTGCTTGGCCTTTGAAACAAAAAAGTACCAGAATCATGCCATAGCAACCCTACACTATGTATAAGATCCTCCGCGTCACAAGACACTAATTTGGGCCAAAAATAAAAGTGGAGGCTCTCTACAGGAAGTGGATGGTCCATAGTTTTTCCCAATTCTCTGCAAAAGGGACCTAACTTCAAAATCTAATTCACTGGGCGACCCACCCACTAACCCTTCCAGAAAATAACTCTCATGACAAACCTAACCATTTTACTAAACCCCTATAGTACACCAACCAAGTTGAGGCAGTCAAAAACTTCACTAAAAATGCTATTTTAAAATTATATGGAAGCCAGTCAAAGATGACTTGATTTATACATGTGCCATGAAACAAGAATTTAATGCATCATAGATCTTGACCATAAGAAAATGGAATTTACCATGTCCAGGGATTAAAGATCCAGAATCCTTGACACCAGCATCACGTTTTATCATTGATTCAGTAAGATCACCAAAAACAGAACCCAAGAAATTCAGAAACCCAAAAGCTATAGCACTGTTCCAGTAAAACATTCCAAACCCAAGTCAATTATTTTACAGAACCATGGAGATCATCAATTGAATAAGACGTGTTCATGATGGGCAATTAGAGTGTAAAACTCCACTTGATTAAAAACACTAGCCAGATAAGATCAAATTAACTAGTCTATTGAAACTCATGCTCACTGAACACACACACACACACGCACACACATATATATATATATCGCATTTACAAATAGAACAAAAACTTACAAAAAATTTTCAGCATGAGCCTAAATGCACACGTCTTATTGCAGCATGAAGAATCTGTATTATGCTTGGAGGGAGAAACTTTTGAATTCCTTTCTGGTCTCTCATAAATTATGCCTATTTTCATTTTAACCTTGCTTAAAATCTTACAAAATTTCCCACCTTTTAAATTTAATTATCAATTCTTATTTTACAAATTTAATAATCAAAATAAATTGAAGCCCCTCTTAAATTCACTTAAGATCTTAAAGAATGTCCCTTTTAGATTCATCAATCGGACCAATTGACCACGCTTAAATTGCAAAGAAACAAATCCCACCTCCTAAATTTTACTTTATAATTTATATTTTAAAAAGGGCCAAAGCCATAAACTTAGTAGTTGCAATTGAAGAATTACATACCTAATCACAGAAGTAGGCCAGCAAAGAATTTTTGATAGAATGACAGACGTAGCTATACAACCACCCAAGCCAATAATAGTTCCCTCCCACGTCTTTTTTGGACTAATATTTGTAAGTGGGGTCTTACCAAATGCCTGCAAGAAAGGTAATGAGAAAGCATAAAACCTCCACTCAAGGGCACAAGATATTTCACCAAGTTTACCGGTAGTTTTCTATGCTTGTTTTGTAGGTACATTAAAAAAGCAATAATAATAAAGCTAAGTAGTTACTCAAGGCTGCTACAATACTAAATAACATCAAATCTGATAAGAACTCATATAAAAATTCTAGCGAATTGGAATTAAGAACCATATGAGTATGTGAAACCTTAATTCTCAAATACTAGAATCCTCAAGTCGATTTGATTTCAACTCTAAGGTTTAAGTTGGACATGGATTGTGATGTAGAGGTGTTTTTATAAGACCCCTTGAAATGCTTGTAAACTACCATTAGAGTTAGTTGTTTCTTTTATAGCCGTCGGGAGCTTTAATAGCCGATGGTGGCTTGAGAGTTAGTTAATTAATTAGTTGGGTGTTAGCTATGTTTGTCTATTATAAAAAGTCTAGCCGTTGGTGGCTTGTAAACTAGCCATTAGAGTTAGTTGGGTGTTACCAAGCTGAATTCACCTACAATCGCCTGCGCAGCTGATCAACTGGAAAGTCACCATTTGAAATAGTTTATACTAAACTCCCTGGAGTTTAACGATTGATCTTACTAATATTGTAGTAGATCCAGTTAGAGATGAAGAGATGGCTGATTGTATTCAAGAACTACACAAAGAGGTCAAAGAACACATGGAACAAGCAAATGCCGAGTACAAGCAACATGTGGATGCTCACCGGCATGTGAAAGCCTTTGAAATAGGCGACTTGGTTATAATTCATTTGCAAAAATCAAGATTACACCGATCACATAACAAATTAACCAATAAGAAGTTTAGTCCTTTCAAGGTCCTTGACAAGATTGGGGAAAATACCCTTGACAAGATTGATCTACCCTCCTATCTCCAGATCAGCCCTACCTTCAATGTGGTAGATCTATATGATTATCGTGCATAATATTCATTTTCATTCACTACCTAAAACTCAAGGACAAATTCGTTTTGGGGGAAAGAACTTGATGCAGGGGTTTAATTAAAAAAAGAAAAAAAAAAACCCTTGAAACCAATCTCCCACATTGCTTGGTAAGACCACCATCCATCCAAAGATAGAGAATAAATGATTCCATATAGCCGATGAGAAAGGGCAATCCATGAAAATGTGTGCTTGCGATTCAAAGTCTGTCTTGCACAAACAGCTCCAAAATGGGAAGAGAGACCACCATGGACATCTTCTTTGCAGCTTGTTGAGAGTGTTGAGGCCAGTGTGGCTAAGTTCCCATATAAGGAACTTTACCTTTTTTTGGATATGTTACTTTCCAAATATGTTTGTATAGGCCATACTTGGGAAAGCGAAAGAAGACGAAAGAACTGGTTTATCAACCCCCAACCTTTGCAGACCTGAGATACTTCAAAACTCTTATCCTCAAACTTGCTTGGATTAATCAAACTCTTTGTTTTTTTTTAATAAATTCATCCAACATTTCCACAAAAATAATCCTCCTTTTCAAATACTATGGAGAACCAAAATACTATTTTTTTCCTCTCCATTGAAGGGAATTTTCCAAAGAAGAGCCAAGGATTGCTCCAACCGCAAGAATTATTTTGGAGACTTAACAAAGAAAGAATGATACTGCTTTTTCTCTTCCAACAAATAATAACCATGAGGAGAACGAAGAAAGAAGGATTTGTTGACAAGACAGCAACTACTCTCCTTTAAACATTTTATTGTTTCTTTTCATTTCATCGATGAAAAGTTAAAAAAAAAAAAAAGGAAATCAATGAAACATCTAAAACCATCGTGGACAAAGAACCTCAAGAGGAGAGAGGAGAGATCAACTTACTAAGCTCTTTTTTATTACTGCCAATTAATGATTTATTCCAGACATTTTAATTCTAGACGTTAAATTCCCCAATATTTAATATTCGTACCCATCAAATTATATCGAGATCCAAATGGGTCATTAATAGGTAATGCTTTTCTTTTCCATAGGGCTGACCGGTGCTCCCCCGAGGTGATAGTGTGAATTTGAGTGCTTTCTCAAGCTTGTATAGTTGGGTGCATATTTGCTTGGCCTAATTGAGCATACGGGGAATCTTGGGCTAAATAGATCACTATTGATCCCATTCCATGGTCTTCTCTAAATTGTTAGGCTTTAAGCAACGAATATCTACTCAAGTCATTGATACTAATCTATTTATAAACACACTCTTGGACACTTTGTCATAAAGATTTGGTTTCAGCACGGCTAGTTTATAACTTTTGATAGTCTGCCCCGGCCCCCCTTGCCAAAAAACATTTTTAGGCTCCTTTATTTCAAATTAATTGCTCCTCATGTTATGAAAACTCCTTGTTCATGCCTAACCTATATACCGACAAACCCTCCATCAAAACTCACCACAACTACCAAAAATTTCCCTATATAACATAATTGGTGAATCTCAAAAGATCTCTCCGCCCAAAACAATCAAGGGTTCCCTAGCCCAACTTTCCACAATAACTCACTCATTTACTAGCCTGAAGTAACAACTATTTACTTCCAAAACGTAATTACAAAGAAGTACCATACACGTAATGAAAGATAAAAAAGGAACAAACTTACCTTGCCACCAAGAAAAGCATACGTATCAGCTGCAATTATACTACTCATAGAAATTAGGGTTGCAACAAGGCCAACAGTCCAATGAGCTCGACCTCCAAGAAGAAATGGCCATGCTGCTCCTATTTCTGCCAAGGAGCATGATCTAGTAAGTAATAGTATAACTAGATAAAGACACCTAAAAACAGAAGCTACAAGAGCATAAAAATGTGAAATTACCAACATATCTGTGGAAGTTCTTACTTTACACTAAAAACTGTAAACACAATTCAAAAACTTGTACATGCAAGAAATAATTCGGACTACCCCATCATTCAATGTGTCATCCATAAAACACTTTTTTTTAGGGGCAAAGGTAAGACCCTAAAAGGTTGTCATTACAGTGTCACCAGCCTCATAAGAAGTGATGTAGTTGGCTTAGTTGCAGTTTATTCTTTTAAGGGATTAACTAGTTATATCTTCAGCTTGTTTAAGTTTAGTAGTTACTGCACAGTAACTGCAGATTGCATTATTCTTAAAACTCTTGCGCAAGATTGCATCAATTGGTATCAGAGCATCCAAATTTCTGGGTGATCGATGGCAGGAAAGAAGCTGATTATGGGTGATTCTTCCTTGACCAACAAAGCGATGGAACAAGTATCCGTCCTCTCACCACGATCAACGACCGTACACTTGCAGTCTGTCGAAGGAAACTTCCAGGTTATCCAAAGGGATGTGGCTGAGATTAAACAGATTCTGGAAGTCTACAACAAACTCCGACGAGAGATACCCCTCAAAATTCTGCAAGATTGGATCGAGAAACCCAGATGGAGGATCAAAGGACTAATTACCAGGAGAGGCACCCTGCACCACCAAGAAGAGTCCAAAAGTCAATCGTAGACCAAGAAACCTCCAAGACAGCAACCTTTTCATGAAGAATTCAATAGGAATCCTTTGTTTCAACGGCATCATGAGCTGCTAGTCGATTCCTCAAGTGAAGAGGAAGATGACTTCTTTGCATTTGAAGGAGGACGGCCAGGTATGCGACTAAATCCTAATAGGCCACAAGAAGCCAGACTATCACAAGAATTTCAGAAGAATTCTCAAGATGAGCCCATGGAAAGGGAGAATTTTTTTACTGGCCTCTGATTGTTTCCAAGGAAATTTCCCTCAGATAAGTTCAAATAACAAGGAAGATGAATTCCTTTTGAGTTTTGCTGATTATTTTGATGAAGGAGATGAAATTCTATTTTGTTTGGAGAAACTTTTCAGTAGAATTTGATAATGATCCTAAAGAAACTCGTGTGGCTAGAGTTGAGAAAGATTTGGTTGAAGACTTGAAGCTAATATTATTGAAGTTGGACACGCCGGAGAAAGTTCAATTTACCAACCTCAAGAATTCGAATCTGATTTGCTGCATGAAGGTCATGATGTGGTTGAATTGCAGTTAATTTCTTTGGAAAACCAAGATCTTGCTAGAAAACAATTGGGTTCTTTAAAAATTGGTAATATTACTGGTGGAATGGTTGAGGAATTCAGAATTTTCATTGAACTTCAAGAGCATAGGCTACAAGAGAATGCAAGAAAGCTCTTCCTTCCAAGTAGACTTCAAGAATGTAGATCCAAGAAGGAGAAAGATTCAATGTGTGGGAAAGTTGAAAACCAAACTCATTCAGCCAATTCAATTTCTAGTTATTCCAAGAAAATTTTGAGAAGTACTGGAATGAAGAAAAAGTTGGTAGTTTTGAGAAGGATTCCGTGAAAAAGAAAGCTGATAATTTGGAAGACTTTTGTCTCCACAAACTACTGCACCAAAATTTATTGGATTTAATTAAGTTTGGTCACTCTATCATTGTTTTGATGAGTTAAAAAAGGCATTTTCGATTGGAGTATTTTTGAACCACAAGAAGAAGCAAGTTTCTATTTTGAGGATTGTTCACAACCATCTAACTTCACTGCTTTTAAACTCGAGGACGAGTTCTATCTTTTGGGTAGGGGAAATTGATGTAGTCGGCTTAGTTGTGGTTTATTCTTATAAGGATTAGCTAGTTATATCTTCAGCTTGTTTAAGTTTAGTAGTTACTGCACAGTAACTTGAGTTTATCTTGTATTCCTAAAGCTGGAAGCCTCTACAAATAGGCTCTCCTTTAGTAATAAAAAGGCAGATTGCATTATTCTTAAGACTCTTGTGCAAGATTGCATCAAGAAGCAAATGCACATCATGATCCAGTCCAGGATTAGGAAAATCATGCATGTCTGCAATAAAAAGTCACGCTTAAAGATGGCAATGTTTGAAATCAAGAAGTTTTACTCCTTTAACTTAGAAAATGAATTTTTATACAAGAAAAAAAAATGCAAATCTATTCCTTTAATTTTACCTTCTAGTCCTACTTATCTTAAATAGGCTTCATCAGTTTTCTTTTAGAAATGCAATATAAATAAACTCAAACCACCATATGAATTATTTTCCTTCAAATTATTTAAAGGTATTTGATTTCCTTCATATGAATTTCTTTTCTTCAGATTATACAATGGTATAATGGTATTGGATTGTGATGATGGGCAACGTTACTTTTTTTTTTTTTTTGATATCCGTGTGTTCGGGTCAGCTTGCACGCACCTCGACTAATCACGGGCGGATATCTGTGCGTTCAGGCCAACTTGCACACACCTCGACTAATCACGGGTCAACCGTCCGACTCTACTACATTTGGTTGACAAGACAATCCGTAAGATATTAAATCCTAGGTAGGTGGCCACCATGGTTCGAACTCATTCCCTCCAAGCCCTTTTTGACCATTAGGTCATCCCATGATGGTTGGACAATGTTACTTTTTCAATGTACGAAAAACATTTTCATTTTTTAAAGGTGAAACATACTTTTTAATTTATGTAGTTAGCTCTTATATTCATTTGGTCATCATTAATTTATAATGATTTAA
This sequence comes from Momordica charantia, assembly GCF_001995035.1. The sequence continues at coordinate 206,266 of NW_019104707.1, forward strand.
TCATTATACTTTTAGAAATGTAATGATTTAATCTTTGAACAATTTGTTCCTTTTTATTAATCAATGAGAAGTTCGTATCTTGTTAAAAAAAATGTAATGATTAAGTCTTAACGTTAAAAATATCCTTTGGAAGTCCACACACCCCATTTTCACCCAGCAGAGACTAGAGGACTAATGATGTCCACTACAAGAATGACAAGAAAAGGAGAGAGAGAGAGTCGTGTTTGCCTAAGGCCATTGCAAGGATCTTGCCCTTGTAGGCCCTTGTATATTCTTTCATAATTCTCAATGAGAGCTCAATTTTTTTATTAACAAAAAGAAAGGAAAGAAAAAAATAGAGAGAGGAGGATAAGAGGTGCAGTATGATACAGGCAAGAAAGGCATATTATGAATAGAATGCTGATAATGATTTTCAAGCCTCTTTGGGAGAAATCCAACCCTCTCAAATGTCTACGAAACCGGATACTATTGACTCCTCCCAATGGCCTTTGTAGTAGGCAGGCAAATTCTAGATGCAATTATCCTAGCAGCAGAAACTGTGGATGACTATTTAACAAAGAAGAATAAGAAGGGCTTCATCACAAAAACTTCAAAGAGCCTATGACAAATTAGATTGGGATTTCTCGCACCTTAGAGGCTTTGGGGAGAGATGGAGAATGTGGATTTGCAGATGCCTTTCAAATACAAGTGTTCCAGTGATGATTAACAGTAGACCTAGAGGTAAAATATGGGCTTTATAGGGATTAGACAAGGAAATCCTTTTGTCTCTTTTCCTTTTCACAATCGTGGCCAACTCATTTAGTAGATTTGTTAACGTGTTCAGAGATAAGGGGCTCATAAATGGCTTCAAAGTACGATCAGGTTCATATCTCCCACATTAATATGCTGATGACACCCGTCTGTTTGGTGAAGGTTTCGCTTCAAAAGTAGAGGTTTGTCATAATTATCTGCACATTTTTTAAGTTGCTTTGGGGCTCTCCATTAACTTAAAAAAATCTGCCATCATTGGCTTAAATGTGCCAATGTGGACATCAACGAGGTCTTCAAATTAGCAAACCTGCTGGGTTGTAAGTATGCTTCCCTTCCTTTTGATTATTTGGGCATTCCACTAGGGGGCAAGGCAAAGTTTGAAAAGTTCTGGAACCCCGGTTACGACAAAATCAGAAGCAAATTGGCAAAATGGAGGAGTTTCCCGATCCCAAAGGGAGGAGAATCACCCTAATTAACTCAGTTCTGACTTGTTCTAGCTTATTTTCTCTCCCTCTTCAGAATCCCTGATGAAGTTAGCAAGACCATGGAGAAACTTTTCAGGAATTTTTTGTGGAATGGCAGTGAAGACAAAGGAGGGAGTCATTTAGTTAATTGGGGCAGAGTCACTTCCCCTTGTTTCTTTGAGGGCTGAGGGTAATGAGTCAGATAAAAAAAAAATTGGCACTCCTAGCAAAATGTCCATGGAGATTTGAAACAGAGGCAGCTGGTCTGTGGAAGGAGGTCATCAAAAGCATGTTTGGTTCTGACTAAATGAAAAGCCATCATAGTCATAAGCAGTGGACAAACTGATGTAGCCCTTGGAAGGATATAAGAAAAGGGACCCCTTTTCTTCTGCCAAATGTCAGTTTCAAGTTGGGGAGAGGCAACAAAAGTTTTTTTTGGAAGGACAAGTGGATCTACCATCAACCTCTCAAGGACCTTTATCTAAACCTGTTCAGAATCTCAAATTCCAAGGATTCTTGCATCGCTGATTCTTGGAATTCTGATTTTTTAAGTTGTGATCTACACCTTAGAAGAGGCCATTTTGATAGAGAAATGGCAGACGGGGACAGCCTTTCAGCCTTGCTTCTTGATGTCAGGCCAATTCAAAGTCCAGATTGTTTGGTTTGGAATTTGGAGAGCTCAGGACACTTCACTGTTAAATCAGCTTCGCTCCCGCTGAACCCTGAATTTTGTAACTTGACTTTGTAAAGAAATGCCCCAAAGAAGGTGAACTTTTCTTGTGGACAACAGTTTCAGGGAACATTAATACTTTGGATAATGTGCAGAGAAAGAACCCCCACTTACAAATTTCTCCTAAAATCTGCATTATGTGCAACAGGAACGATGAGTCCCTATCCCACCCCTTTATCCACTGCAGTTTCATTTCAAAGTGTGGTCCCACTTTGGTAACATATTCGGTCTTCAATGGTGCATGCCTAATGACTTTGAAGGTTGGTTGAAAGAAGCTCTCTTCTCAAAGACAATGCTAAAGTGCTGTGGGCAAATGTTGCTAAGGCAATAGTTTGGCTGACTTGGAAAGAAAGGAATGACAGAATTTTCTCCAATAAGGCAAATTCTTTTGATTACTTTTGTGAGTTTGTACAGTTTACAGCCTCTTTTTGGAGTGCTCAACACAAGTCTTTCTGTAACTAAACATCTATCATCGGTTTAGATTGGAAGGTGTTTTTGTATTCTTCCTTTTAGGGACACCTTGTCCCTTGGTTCCTTGGGCTGTTTCTTCACCGTCACGTTTTTTGAATGAAAGCAGTGTCTTGTTTCTTATCAAAAAAAAAAAAAGAAGAAAAGAAAAAAAAAAATCTACGAACCATATATCTTTTCATTAAAAAGCAAACAAGTACATATTCTTTCGCCTAGCTCCATCAAAGTGCTTTCTCATTACTTGCTGACAACAACTAATATTGAATATGGTGTGCATGTGATCTAACACATTTTTATAATTCAAAGCCTAAAAATGTATGAGCAAAAATGACTGACTTGTGTTTACGGCTGGAACTGCCAAACCACAACGAAGTTTGACCCAGAAACAAGGAAGATAACCACAGTAAAAAAGCCCAAATATTGCACTGCTCAGCTGAGCAAAACGGGGGCTCCCTCTTTGTAGAAGTAATGTTATTGCAAGAATGAAGGAAGAAAATGTGATAGCCACATCAAGCTGACCAAAGTACCTGCATGAAGATAAGAAACACTGATAAGAATTTAGTGTACATTGAAACTGTACAGATGGAAATTATGCCCGTAACAAATTTTCAAACACACACCAAATCAACCTCCTACTAAAATATCTTCATTAACTGTTTTGAACTGTGAAAACACAATCCAGTTCAAAGTCATAACCTTCCCATTATCATGATGAACCAGCATTGGCTAATTAGCAGCATGAAGAAATTTATTCTCTCTTTCCTCAAGAATAGCATGAAGAAAATTCTAAACATGGAATTATGCGCATAACAAATAAAAAAAATATTAGTAACAATAATGGATAAGCATATTAACAGGACTAGAAGTCCACAAATGGCAAATGAAAAACTAACAAACAAAAAGATTATGGATCTTGAGTAATTGGTAATTCCTTGGTTAAAGCAACCCTAAGAGATGTTAGAAAGTAACTTTCAATCACACTGCAGGGAATCTTCTCTTCTATCTTCAAATATCAGCAGATTTTTCTATACAGCACGGATTAGTTAAAGCATTTCTTTACAACACAACGTAATTGAAAATAAGGAAAATATATTTTCCAATTAAAAAAGGTGAAGATAAATTGATATTAGATATGACTATGCTGAATTCTGTAATATACAGCTAAAGCCACTGTTGTCATCTTTTTCAGCTAGCTTTGAAGCTATAAAAATGTTAGTAAAAGCCTGAGCAGCACACTTCATTCATATCCAATTACATCTGGAATTGGAGACCGTGATCAACACTGCCACTATGTCATGCAGACGTGATCCAGGCATTGGCTGCAAGGAAGCTTCGCATAAGCTTGATTGATTCCCGATCAGCAATCCAGTATTTAATGTATAAGCCAAAAGTGATTCCATGATGTAGTTAAGTAGCTCTTCATAGCTTTTCTCGATTATTAGCTACTGATATAGCTTTTATTTTAGTAGCTTTACTTTTACCGCACAGTAACAATAGTTACTCATGTAATTCTTAAGCTTGAAACCTCTATAAATAGGTTTCAGCCTTTTAATGAAAGGGCATTGAATCATTTCTTA
>NW_019104707.1:215195-233776 GCF_001995035.1 Momordica charantia
CTAGAAAACACCCGATCTGGTTCAAGCGGTCCAATTCAACCGGTTTGGTTTCAAGTGGTTTGGTTCATCCAGTTCAAGTTCGGTTCGGTCCGGTTCATCACATTCCAGTTCGGTTTGGTTGATTTATACCGGTTCTGGTCCAGTTTGTTTGTTTCAATTCAATTGATTTGGTTCACTTGGCTCTGTTCAATTGGTTTGGTTCGATTCTCTTTTCTCCTTCAGATTTGGTTTGGTCTGGTTCTGTCGTTTTGTTCAAATAAGTTCGTTTGTTTGTTATGGCTGAGAAGAAATCAATCGTAACTTCTGAGGTGATCCATATCAAAAATCACAGAACACAAGTTGAATGGAGCACGAATAGATTATTTGTCTAACAAGTTGGGCATGATTAACATATATGCACCAACTTGAGGGGGTGTGTTAGAGTATATATTAGTATATTTTACATTCTTGTATTAATATTAATTTGTCTTTTACCTTCTCCTTATAGGATTAGGTCAACCTTCTATATTTGTCTATATATATAGAATTTAATAACGAGAATACATAACATTAGATTCTCTCCAACCTTAGTCTCTACATTCCTCATCTTTCTCCTTCTCATTTTCTTGTTCTATCTGGAAGCCTTCTTGAGAAATTAAAGAATTGTGTCCGTTGACATTTTGCATTTCAACTTCAAAGAACAATGTAGCCAAAGAAAAAGTAGAATCACCATATCTTCCTATCAATTCTTTATCAACCTCATCTTCCTCCTCAAAATAATTTTCAAACTTAAGAAAAAATTCGTCTTCTTGTTCAATTGCCTCAATCTGAGAAAAGTCCCTCAATCTGAGAAAAGTCTACCAAAATTTCTCTTTGGTGATGGGCAGGGAGGTTTCTAGGGTGATTAGCTTGGAAACCATGAAAATCTTGAGGCCTTCTTGGCACTGGAATCGTTTCTTGCAGCATTCTTGGAGCTTGGATCGGTTCTTGCAACAATCTTGGAGCTGGTTGTATATAATCTTGATCATTTTTGTTTGCTTGTTCTCTATTCTGCACTTCTTGATTCATTCTACCGAAATTTTGATGCAAGATCATGTCATCCAATCGTGTCATGTAGAAGTTTCCAAATCTCTACCACATTCCTTTGGACGTTTTCAACCGCCCCTTCAACCATCATTAATCGAGTGGTTGTGGATCGTGGGGATGGGACGACAGCGGTTTCTGCCTCTTTTTCGGCAACGAAGAATCTCCCCCAATCGGAGCATTCTTTTTCCCTTTCCCTGCCATTCTTGAAAAGCCCAAGGATTTTCGGTACTCTGATACCAATTTGATGTAAACCAAATGAGAGAGATTTCATTGATTGAAAAAACCACCTAACAAAGGAAGACAGCAACCCCTTTTATAGAAAAGGGTTACTGCATTTAACAAGAACTAACTAATAAACAGCCAACCAACTAACTAATAACAGCTAACCAACTAACTTCAGCCTTTAACTAATAACTAATAAAACTAATGGGCTGGTAATTACATCAGTTGGTTTTAAGAATGAGTGATTGCCCTTCTCCGACCCTTACTGCCCAACCCGAGAGCGGACAACTAATGTGTTCTACTTATTGAACAGGGTTCTATGGTCGGTCCGCGACAAAGAATCGATTCAATACATGTCTTATGTACCCATAGGTGTTATATTGGATTTGTGGCAGGCATTCGAATCTCCAGACGACTTTCTTCAACCGCCCCTGTTCCAACAGCTAGAGATAATAAAAGTTCAGGTTCTTCCTCTTCCTCAGCCAATTCCCGACCACTTTGCTACCTTAATATCAAGGAAGCCCACCCCAGTATCATCAACGCAAAGCGCCGACTGTAACAACCATGATGCTGTCGAAATACGTGCAGGATCATCATTAAGACCATCATACTTGCCGACCATCTATGATTTTTGAAAAAAAAAACTCATTCTTATCCCGATAAGTACTCTCAAAGGAAAACTATCATGTTTATATTAGTATATTTTATATTATTATATATATACTCTAACAGTTCCTTTTGGAATCTCCAAAGCAACTTTACCAACAAAGCTATATTCCTTTTTCTTAAATTAGCAACTGCAAATCCACCCTTTGTAATTTGGATAGATGCCTCCAATCTAACAAGGTGACTCACATTACCCACCTTATCCCCATCCCATATTCCCGTTAAAGATCACATTTTCTTCTTTCTAAATCCCCTACCACCATTCTCATAATCCAAATTGTCACAAAATACGTGGGAAAACTTCCCAACACTATATGGTCTAATAAAACAACCTCTTTTATATAAACAGAGAATTTTCCAATATCAAAATTTCCTTTACAACCTCTCCTCTACAATTCTACAAAAACCATGTCTCCTAGGATTATCCCTAGAGGCATACCTAAATAGGTCATGGGTAATTCTTCCAGTATACACCCAAAAAGAATAACCATTCTTTTTAATTCAACTAACCTCCTTATTTACTTTTTCTAGAGAAAAAAATGAAAGTAAAAAAGGGCTTACAAAAACAACAGCCCATAAAAGGAGCCAAACAAAAAGTCTAACAAGATGAAAAATGGCTCCAATCAGAATGAACAAAACCTAAAGGATAAGTACAAAAATTCTTTGTTACAGATGCCTAGAGAAACATTAGACCTCGAGTAATTCTCTATTTTCTCTCCATTCAATACTCCATAAAACAGCAAAAAACCTAGTGATTCAAAGAGCACGACTCTAATCCTGAAAAGGAGGACGAAGCCGAACCTCCTCCATGATGAGACCACAATCATTGTTATGAACCAAGCATACTCCAACGATCTCAGAAAACAGGTCGCAAATAAAGGCAGCAAACTGGAATACAATCTCAGAAAACAGGTCACAAATAAAGGCAGCAAACTGGAATCTTCAAAGGATATGAACCAAATCCTCAAACGCTCTCCTCTCCTATACAGAATGCACCACTGCAGCCCCAAACACGGAGGAAAATTGCCTTTGAATCTAGTCCAAAGTGTTAATTCCCCCATGCAAATAATTTGACCTTCGTGGGAACTTGTACCAACCACAATTAGGACAATAAAGGGGTTCTAGAAAGATGACATTTCCTCCATATTTATACCACATAACACTTGTTTCTCTATGTTTACCTTCAAACATTCCCAAAGCTTTAAACATGTTTCCAATTTTATATCTTCACAAAGAAAAAAAAATTGTATTGTCCATGAATTGAAGATGAGAGACATGAACCCTCTCTTTCCAACTTTAAAACTTTCCCAACACTTCTTCCTCCACACCTTTTTAATCAATCTACTTTTTTTTTTAAACAAGAAACAAATTTTTCATTGGTTATATGAAAAGGAAGACAAATGTTTTTCATTGGTTATATGAAGAGGAAGACAAATGTTTGAGAAAAAATTAAATTAAATTAACCTCCAAGGAACCGAAAACCAAAGACTAAGACCACCAACTACAAACTATCAAACAACACCAAAAAGACAAAAGCCAAAAAAATAACAAAAAACTAAAAAAAACAGAGGCCTGCTAAGCTTTCAAATACAAAGTATGCAAAACAAAGAAGACCGCCTGCTGAAAAGAAACCAAAACATCCGCCAAGCCGCAGACTGAGGAGCTAAAAAGAACATAACCAAAAGCAACGAGCAAGAATCTCTGGATGACGAATTAAAAAACTTCACAGAAGCCTCCACCTTCAAGCCAACAGAAAAAATAAACACCAATGGCCGAGACTCTCAAAACCAATACCAACGAAGCTCGAGAACCATTGCACCAAACAAACTCCTCTCCAGAACAAGAACTCTTGATTTTCACAGGAAGCTCTTCGAAAATACCTTACAGCGATGGCCAAGGGAAAGCTAAGCAATTCTAATGAATTTTATTAAAAAAGTATCTGAAAACTAGATCTTAAGATCTAGTGAATCCGAACTGCACCACTACACAAAAACAGACGATCTTCAATGATTTTGTAAGATTGGGACTAAAGTAATTCCAACAGCTTCAAAATAAGGCGGAACCCCTTGATCTTTAGAGCTCAAAATGTCCTCTTTGACAATCAAGCGTCTTCTTTGCCAGTTGTTTTCTTTTCGTTGTTGCAAACAAAAACCTTTAAAGAGGGAGATTGGCCTTCCTTAAAAGAGAGAATTAAGATCCTTTAATCAATCTACTAAGAACATCTCCCACCAATCCAAAGAGAAAAGGAGAAAGCAAATCAGCATGTCTCAATCCTCTTGAAACTTTTTTTTACATCTTGGTCTTCCATTTAGAAAACGGAAAAAAAACATGGTGTTGAATGCAGTGCTCCAAATTACTCATTTATTGCCAAAACTTTTTTCTTTCAAGAATAGGCAGCAAAATTTCTGAATCAAACCTTATCATAATTTTTCCTAAATCAAATTTAAGCAACCCTCTCCTCCATAGTCTCTTCTTCTTATTGTGAAATCTAAAGCAACTTGGATAAAAGAAGGGGACAAAAAAACTTCTTTTTGCTTAATAGGACTCTTCAACACGGAAACTGCAGCATGCTAGAATCTCTTTTGCTTAATAGATCTCTACCATTAACTTTATCGATTTAATGATTACATGACAACACCATAACAATTTCAAGAAGGCACGATGATGTAACTAACTATACAATAAGTTTGTTATGGGCTAGTTGTTTAGTTAGTTTACCTTGTTAGCTTACAAGCCTTTAGTGTAGCCTATTTGTCTATAAATAGAAAGCTCTCTTTGTATCCTCTCAAGCATTAGAATAAAACTTCTCTTCTCTCATTTTGAGACTACACCACACGATAAAGGGGCTAGAAATTTCTAGATAATTCACCCAGTTCTCTAAGCCCTAAACTTACCGTATTAGCCCGTCCTTCTAAAGTTAGCTCACCTAGCATGTTTTAGTTGCCGCAGCGCACCATGTAAACCTTAATTGACCTATTTCACACAAAATTGAATTCCTTTTTTAATGTTCAGGGCTAAATCGACATATACGCTCAATTTCAAGGACCAAACTTTAAATGTAACTTTTTTTATCAACTCCATCATAGTCGTTTTCCTACCAATCCTTTATAATGTTTAATTTGTTTTATCATAGTTCATGCTATTAAATCTTTCAACTTCCTACCTTTTGTTCTTCTCTTCCCTTTATTTTTCTTTCTCATTCCTTCGGGAGTTTGTATCTTGGAACAACTTTTGTTCCTTTTCATCATTTCAATGAAAAGTTCGTATTTTACTTTTTTAATAAAAGAGAGAGAGAGAGAGAGATAGAGAGAGACACCCTAACTTCCTCGAGTAATCCGCTAGCCCTTGCCACCACAATTCCCTGTACCTTTTCACATGACCTACATGCCGCCTTAACTTTCCCCTTCTTTTTATGAAAAACCGAGCTTCATTGGGAGAAATGAAATAAAATACAAGGGCATATAAAAATAACCCAACAAAAGGCCGCCTAAACTTTCCAGTTAATCTGTAATACCAAAGCTCTCTTCACTTCCAAAAGGGAGCAACATTCCCTCTGCCAACTATCCTAAGCATTATCTTCCACTTGTCTAAAATTATCCTATTCACCACCAAAGTCCACCCACAGCTTAAACTAGACTATGAACTTTCTTCCATAATATGAGAGATGAGAGAATATGCCATACACTAAAAGTAAATGTTTGTACATGGGAGCCACAAACTAATTGAGTATAAAATTACAGTAAAGGGCAAGAGACTAAAAAACTCCTGTTTACATCAATAGACATACCATAACACTCTCTCAAGCTAGAGCATATACATGAACAATGTCTCTTGTTATAATAGTTGGCTAAAACTCTTGTAAGGTTGATAACAGAAGCCTAACTCAGTTATTTCACATAAACTGAAGCCTAAGGTTGGTTTTGTTTTCTCATTAAAGAAACCAAGAGTTGGTTAGAACTTGACATTGAAGCCTAACTCAATCAAGAGCTGACTTATTATTTCGCATAAACTGAGCCCTAAGTTATAACTCTCATTCCAACAAATGAATCCATCAACCAAGAATCTCGTTATTCTTTAATATGAAGAATCGTAATCATTAACCAGCTACCCTCGAATAGGAGCGGGGAATTAAGGGCGAATATAAATCTATCAGCCAAAGAGCTCAAAAAATTGCAAGCCATATAACTAAAGCCATCTTGACATGCAACTATTCATAATACCTAATTTTATCATCGAATAAGGATAGTTCTGCTACAAATTTACAACATTTGCAGTTCAGATTACTCACAAGGGAGCTGAGGTAGTAGATTAGTAAGATCATCTAGACTACTATTCTCAAGGACATAGTAGTATTTCCTACATAACAAATCTTGTTCAAGTAAGGTCGTAATCATCTAAATTGCACCATTAGACAATATTAAAATCAAATAATGATGACTACCCAAAAGTAAAGTTTATAAGAGGCAAGTCAATGTGATTACTATTGCAATTTTCCTCAATACAACTATCTTTTGGCTTCAAATATGAAATTACAATAATAGAATGATGGAAGCAAAAGAAAAGACCGAAAAGATGAGTTAATGATTCATAATGAAAGCGTTAAGCAATTAATAATTCTATTCCTATGAAAATTTACCATAGTTGCAAAAAAGTAATAATATTGAGATTGAGACTGGTCGTACAAGCTAAGAATGGGCATGAGAGCACAAATAACTGAGCAAATCCGTGAAACATATCGAGGTGGGGGTGTCATTCCTGCAGTGATCCCATGGCTCCTGACCAATTCAAAATACTCACGTGCTCCAACAAAAATACATGCAGCAACAGCCACAGTGAACACCCATCCTCCAGCCAATACGACAATGCCAACAGTTATTCCAATTCCAAGCCCAAAAACAATGCGTTTCGTCAATTGATTTTTTTTATGTTGTTGTTCTGAGATTGGATCCTCTTGAAATGATAACTTTTGACCTCCCTCAACTTCCTACAAGATAGTCATTTTCAGTTAATTAATTTGATAGTACAAGAAATGGTCACAACATAAACTTGGCCAAGTACAAAACCGGTAGTTTAAGGGGGCTATGTGTATGTGTTTAATACTGTAGCTTAAAAAAGGCCAAATTCATAAACCTTTTTATTCCCCAAGTGTAGTAATTTACAGCTTAGAATGAATTCCCGTTTCAACTGAGCTGCGGCAGAAAAATTATTAGTAATCCTTCAATCTCTCCAAATTGAATAATACTATAACGATTACCCACGAATTGTTACCATTGATTTCTGAACTCTAACTTCAATTAAGTTTCAATTTCCCACATTGAAACAAAAAAACTTGTAATCCAAAACCCCTACCCACCATGTGTGCATCTAATCCACACCAATGTTTTAAAAGGCTTTTGAGGCATACGCCTTGAGGCCCGCCTCGAGGCAAGGCTCTAACTTTTAGCCTCAAGTCTTATGCCTTCTTTGGACTATAAGAGACTTACGCCTCGCATAGAAGAGGCTTACGCCTCTTTGAAAACGCACTGAGGCTTAAAGTATACGCCTCTTGTAATGATTACAAGAATACTATTAATTTTTCCAATTCTTAAAAAATATCAAGGTTTTTTTTGTATGGAATCCTAAGCAGGAGTTGTAACAATTCGATCTATTACTACTTTTACTACCTAGACTTTAAAAATATTGAAGACAATAATTTATAYAACAATTTATAGAATAAGTAAGTTCTATTGGTGATAATAATATTGATGTTATGATGTTTTTTTAGAATTTTTTTTGAGTGACAAGTAACAGGTGGATATTTTGATAATTTTATATAACTATTATGTTTGGTAATACTTGACCACACAAATTTAGGATTTGTTTAATTCTTTTAATTAAAATTGAGGCTTACGCCTCATACCGCCTTGAGGCTTACGCCTCGCCTTTTCAAGAGAAAAAGCCTCGAGGCCACCTTTAGCCTTTTAAAACATTGATCCACACCATGTAAGCTACCCCATCCTCCTAGTTAAACTAGCACCCAAGTCTTCAAAATTCACCCAATTGACTCCTCCCCTTCGACCCATTCCAAATTGGCAAAAGAACAAAAAACAAACAAATCAACCTGAGTTCCTTTCTTTCATCCTCTTCCACCAACCACCCCATACCGAGACAGAAAGCAGCAATGTATATAACCAAAATTACTGTCTCTAACGTACCTCTTCAGACTCGTTCCCATCAAGGCGGTCGGGCGCGGCATGTGCCACAGCCACAATGCGGCGTCTCAACGAACCGCTCCCCTTGTTAATTCTTAGTAAGCCCTTGGGACCATGAAAGGCAAGATGCAATGGATTGAGTCTGAGAGAGAATCGAGGTAGAGGCAATGGCTTACAAGACGAAGGACGGGAAGGACAGGCGCAGGGAGAAGACAGAGACACCGGAGTGACCTTGGAAAAATCGAAATCCAGAAATGATGCCTTCGTAGTCATGAGCGGAATCTTACAGCTGAGAAATTCTTGCATGTAGTTCGAAAACTTCTTGGAGAGGAGAAACACAACGCATGCGATTGCGACTCTCCGTTCCCAGTGCTGTTGATTCTGTGAAGGGACGACGGTGGAGGTGCAGGTTTTGGAAGGTGAGGATGAACCAAGCTGAAATGAACAACTAGAAAATACTTGGGAAATATTCCATTTTGACTTGAAAATTTGGGATTTTTGTTTTTTGGGGCTCTTCTGCCCAACTTGGTAAGAAATAAGGGATTCAAATCGAAACAGAGTTTTTTTTTCTTTTTTTATTCTCAAATATGTTTGGTAGAAAAATTATAGTATATTTCTAAACTATTGATAATTCGAGGAATTCATTATGAATCTACTCATTTCTATTACTTCTGTTTGTTAGTCGTTGGACTTGAGGTTAGTCAAGGTACTCTTGCCGTGCTGCTGACCAAGCGGATCGTGAGACAACCCGAGGCAGAAGAAAAAATACGAGATATTTTATTGCTTAGTCTCGCTTTTATGAAAGTTTTAACAATTTATAGAACTAAATATTTAGTTAAATCTAAAATAATATTAATTGATTTATTATCATATTATAAATTTAGTACAATTGTTACCGATATTTTATATTTTACATTTTTTTATTTTAACAAAAATAAAATGAATTTATAACATTATATAATATATTTATCAAAAGTTTTTATCTTTGTTGATGTAATTCTGTATTTGAAAGTTTCAATTCAAAATCTGAAAATACTTAAAATATAAAAATAATGTTTTCAGAATTTTAACTGTATAGATCTCGTAATCGAAAAACAATTTTCAAAAATAAATATGTGAAACATGTATAAATCTAAAAACAAAAAACAAAAATTTAGATTGCATACCCAACGGACCCTAAAATTTATATCATTTTGCTATTGTTAGCAAGAATGTCAAAAGACACCAACTACCCTTCTCTTTTCTTGGAAACTACGAAAATCAATTTTTAATTTCCCTCCTATTTCTCGTCTCTCTCTTCTTCTCTTTCTAAAAAGTTTCTTCATCATAAAATTTGTGATTCTTCCCTCTTTCCTCTATCTCCTTCTTTATCTTTCCAAAAAAAATTTGTTCCTCACAAAATTCGTAGGTGATGAGTGACGGTTTTGCACTTTTGTTGTCGAAGCTTTTTCTTTTCAGTTTTAATTTTATGAGATGAGTTGCACTGCATTGAAAGAGATGACAATGTATTATGTTGTAAGGTATTTGGTGATTCTATGAAGATACAATGAGAGGGATAAGAATATGTTTCCTTTTCTTTTGTACCGACCGGTTTTGCCCTCTCTAGCGATGGGTAGACCCACTCTAAAAATCTGCAAGTTCTCTCTCTAGCGATGGGTAGACCCACTCTCAAAATCTGCAAGTTCCCTCTCTAGCAACAGATCCATACTAGTATGGATGTTGCATCTCTACCTTAATTGGAAAAGAGGTTGTGTGTAAGTGCATACTGCTACAAGTAATATAAGAAAATTGTATTCTGAGTTCATATCTATAGAGACTTTGATTCAAAAAAGATATTGTGAAGAGTTTCAAATTGCAATTAGGTTTATTGGTAAAAATAGTTGATGAAGTCATGGTTTGGATTTAAAACTATCAAGCTACTGATTAAATACAACCTATATGCTTTATGCTTTAGTTTTGAAAGAAACAACACAATTATGAAAAATGTGTCAAACATTTTTCTGATTTTTACTGGAAACTGAATTCTATTCTTATTGCAAATTGCTTTTGGCTACTTTAGAGTCTAGGGCAACCATTAGTCATATGTCTATGCGTGATTATAAGCTAGAAATTACTACCAACTTCTCTTCTTTTATGGGTCAGAGGAGCTATGTTTCGGATCATATTTTATGCTTATGTCTAAATTACATCCCATATCAACTCCCTATTAAACACTTAATCTAACTCGTTCAATATTAGGGCTTTAGTTTAGCAAACTTATTTGCGGCCAATTTAAGAAATCACTTGAGAAAATATGTTGAGGAGTTAACCAGTAGCGTCAGGCACTACCTGTAACTTTTCTCTCGTGTTGTATTTTAATTCATTTTCCTAAGGCATTTCACAGAGAGGTTGAAAAATTAATTTAGTTCATAATTAAAGTGTATAAAGTACTCATAGAAATACAAGAAATTTTTGTCATTGATTTCTTAACAAAAGTAACAATGAGCCCTAGCTTAACATTTTTCTCTTTCGAGCTTGAAGGGAGATAAAACTCGCTAGAAAGTATTTAAAGTAGGGGTGTTCAAAAAAATCGACAACCCAACAAATCCAACCCAAACCGTAAGGGTTGGGTTGGGTTTAAAAAGAAGCGGTTTGGGTTGGGTTGAATTTTTGCTTAACCGAAAAATCGGTTCGGTTTACGGGATTAAAAAATTTTTGATCGATTCAACCCAAACCGAACCGACTATTTCTTAAATTAAAAAAAAGTAATATTAATATATACTTTATAATCTTGGGTTTTTTCTCTTCCCCTTTCTTTTGAGTTCTCATGCCCCCAGTCCCTTTTCTTTCTCTCTTTTCTCTCCCCCCTTATTCTCACGCCGCCCGCCCCTTGTCTTTCTCACCCGGTGCAGCCCCTTCCACAGTTAGCCTTCTTCTCATGCCGACCACTCTTCTCCACCGCTCTCCACCGTAGCTAGCCACTCGTCTCTGCCACTCTCCATCGTTGTTGCATGCAACCACCTCTCTTCGCTATTGTCGAGTCTAGCCATTCATCTCTTCTGCTTCATCTAGCCACTCCTTCCACCACCACATTAGGCCGCAGTTCGTCTCCGCCGCCCCATTAATTTACCACCTTGGTATTTGTTTTAATGGAAAAATGAAGTTTTTCTTCTTTTTGAATACTCTATTATTAGGTATTATCCCTCTGATATTGTTCTCTCATGAACTAGCAAGAACAAATTGATTATTTCTGGAAAAAAAATTTTAAACTTCTCTTTTTCCCTTTCCTTGTCTGTTTTTGTCTCTTTCAGTTTCACTTCTCTATTTTGTTTTTCTCATTTCAGCAACCCGAAAATCTAAGGGTTGAGTTGGGTCAGGTTGGATAATTTGTTCAAATCTCTCGGGTAGCAAAATCAACCAACCCAAAAATTCGGTTGGTCCAAAAAACTCCCTTAACCCAACCCGTGTACACCCCTAGTTTAGAGATGAAATAAATGAAGTACAACAGAGATGAAGTGTAAAAAGAATCAGAATAAGACTTAAATGAATTTAATTTGATAAACTAAGAATTATAAAACCTAGAACTAAAAAGAATGAGGAACGAAGGTAATTCTAAACTGAAAAACGTGATGAACTAAGATGATCCACTGCTGAGAAAGCCCTTGAATTTATAGGAGCTGGTGTGGTTACCAACTTGCCATCAAAACATGAGGAATTTGGAGCGAAAATCATGGAATTTGTTCAACCAAACTCATACTGTCTCCAACAGCGTCGACTTAACTTGGAATGTTGACTTTGGAAATGTTCTTGCTAGCCTCCACTCGAAATGAGTGTTTACTAAAATCCCAAAAAAAAAAGTGCTAGATTTCACGGTCGTATTTTTTTGATCATGCGGTGCCATGAACTTAGCTCAATCATAGCCGTCCTTACGAGCAACTTTAGCCTTAATACTATTTTTCGCACCCCTTGTGGCTTCATTAGACCTTAGGCGAAGTTATTTCTTTCTCGACCAAGCTTCATTATATTTTCACATCATGATACCATCTTGAACGTTCACTCAACTAATCACATGGAAAAGCATTTTTCCGCTCATCGTTGGCTTAGTCTCACACAGGTGGTCATAACTACGCATGAAATTTGATTCATTCTTGGTAATGCACGTCGCTTCTTCGTGCATCATATCTTTGATCACGACTCTAATCGGCCTGCCTCAACTCTAGGCCAAGCTACAGAGCTCAACCTTTCCTCTCACTCTAGGCCAAGGACATTTAAACGTTTCGTCCCATCATTTCTCAACATCTTGGTTATTGCACTTTCAGGCGTTCTACTTCCACACCAAGCAAGGACGTCAATGAGTCATGACCTACGAATGGGTCAGAACAAGCTTATAATTCACAATGGGAGCCCAACAATACCTTGAGTCGTCATTTCACTTTATTATAGATTCAGGCAAATTTTTTTAGAACTAACCCGTTGGTCTCCATCTTTTCTACCCGAACCTTCCAGACATCCATCTATCCGACTAGTTAATGAGGTACGGTGACTTTTGCGTTCAGACAAACTCGTTTGTACATACCGTCTCGCTACACAAACATATGACGGAATCTCTGCTCCACGGTATAAGACACAATATCGACAAACCCGTGCCACCTGATACGGTCCCTGATGAAGACGCCCAAGACACTCGTCTTGTGATGCTCCCCCAAGACATGACACACGCATGTGCCATGAGGTAGCTCACTTAGGCACACTTGGCCTAAGGGTGGTGGAGAGCTGACACCATGCCTCCCTCTATAGTATATTTTAAGGCATTTTCACTCTGGCAGGCGTAAACGTTGTTTCACAAGGAGTCACTCACTAACCTACAGGACACATCATAACTCTGTTTGATGTGAAACTTGACGTGCTTACACATCTTATTGTGGCACACTTAACCCCAAAGTTGTTCATCGAAATTACTTATGGAACCCCGACTTTTGGGATCCCGAACCGAGGCCCACTCGACCCTTACTGGACGTCATTGAGACCACTTATGCTTCTCGAAACTCTTGTACCTTGATTAGACATTCTTATATACTTCACCTTTAGTTGTTGGGTGATGTACCATTCTCCTTGGTCACATCACGACTCTTTTCTCTCACGACTTTGTCGAGGTGCTTGCTTGACTTGTCAAGCTACTTACTGACTTGTTGAGCTACTTGGTTTCCTTGCCATATCAACCTACTTGCTTGTTGCTTTCTCGCTTCATGAGTTGTCTCAACCCACTCTCTTATAGTAGGATTGAGACACCAGATGCTTTTTTTACATGCATAGTGAAAAAGCATAAGTTTCTACTGAATTTTCTTTAAGAAGTGCTCATGTGTCCTAACCAATTATTAACAACATGTACTTGAAATGTGCAATCTATAGAGAAGAATGAATCATTAGCACTCTAAAACATCCATAAAAACTATCTTTGAACTTTGGAAAACAAGATTCATCAGTGGATGAGAAAGAAAAATTCTTACCTGGATTTTTCTTCAAAAAGATGAGCGAGAAATAAATGGGAAACATGAGAGCCAAACCGAGAAGAAAGGAGAGAGCGAGAACGAGAACGAGAGTGTTAGCGGAGCGAGAACGAGAAAATTTCTAGGAGAATCATTTTTTGTAATTGTTTTTTGAATGTTTTTAAAATTTTCATATTATAGTAGTCAATCTCATACTTCACATGTAAAATTGAAAAAGCGGCAAAAAGAGCAAAGGGAAACAAGTGAAAATGTTTTCATTTAAAAATGGCCGGAGGCCCTGTACAAGAATTATTAGAGGATAATGAAAACAAGATAAGTCAAGGGATTTGGTCGCTCCTCCTAGGCGTGAAGAGATTGAATCCCGCAACGAAAGCGTGTGAACCCATGTGCTTCGACTTTGTTTTAGAAATACAACAAAGAAAAGACAAAAGCATTACAAAATGGAAGTAGTGAAACATACCTTTGAAGACACTTATTCAATGTTGTTGATGCAGAAATTTGGCCTCCTGGGATTCCGCCAAATTCACACCAATCTTCAAGAATAAAAGGGATCGACGAGACCTGCAAAACAAAATAGCATTAAAGACCGGTGTAGCTCTTGCCACACAGGCTTCGATGCTTAAGTCAGAAATGGAGTAGTTGAGTATAAAGTGTAGAGTATTGCGAGCATACCTTTAGGGTTTGGCTTACTTCCTTATTTATAGGAGTTGAATCCTGAACCTATAGGGATTGTGGAATTCGAATCCTGATGCATCTAGGGAACCTGGTTATCTGAATCTGGGGAGAATCTCAAGGCAATCAGGACATCTTCTCCTTTTAAATATAGGATATCTTCTTCTGAATCATAAGACCATTAAGATATCTTCCTTTTGAATTCCTTAAATAAAGGAATTTGAATTGTAGAAAATTAGGATTCTCTCATCCATAACAAATCTAGACAACAATGCCACCAAAAAGGTCTTCCTCGCTATCCTTTGGATATTAAGAACTTGGTTTGTGGGAACCGTCTTACAATTGAGAGAGAGATCGAGAGATCGAGAGAGAGATTTCCCGTTACAGTTTTGGGAAACTCATTCAACCGCACTAAAAAAAGGGAGGGAGAGTGAGGGGGAAGTCACCACTCCTCCACTCACCACCCTCCTCACTTCCCCCATTAATGGTGGGATGTGGGAGGTTTTTCAACCATATTAGAATCAAATTCTAATATCCATCTTTCTCATAATTTTGAATCCAATTGAAAATTAACTTTATATCATAATGTATCAATATACATTATATTAATTGCTTCTCATACAATTAACTTTAATTCCCTTTAACAAATTTGAACAATTCAAATTTTTTTCAAGACTAAATGTTCTTAACTATCCTTTACGAGCTAGCAAGGAGACCTAATGGACTACATATCAGAAGCTCCAGTGATACGAGATTAATTTATTAAACTCATTAACCATATTAATCAACATTCGCTAATTGTCGTTCACTCCACTAAAGAACCACAGCTGCACTTTTTTCACTGTAGAATATTTTGCGTCCATGAATTTTGACCATTAATAATAAGTCAATCCTTCACAAGTGTTTGTAACCACAGTTGGGTCAAATTACCGTTTTACCCTTGTGTTACATCATGGACCTTAAGTACGACTAATCCTCTAATGAACAACCCGGTTATGGCCCGACCAATAATCGAAATTCCCTCTCGGGCCTATGAGAGTATGGGGCCTCTTGTTCAAGTCTCGGAGTCAGCACTTAAGAGAACACTCATCTATTTACCCTAAAGTCGGGAATGAGTGAATTCCATCTTGTGTAGTTATGTTTCCAGCTCCCTACTCGGTCTCATCCCCAAAATGGTAAGAATATTAAGTCGACGACTCGGGCCACTCTCACCCATATAAATCAAACGACGAGCCTTAATAGGCAGGAGTCCATAAATCACTCAGGATTGAGATCGAGTTACATGGTCATCCTATTGAAATGTTAATCTATCAGCTAACGGTGTTACAACTAAAGATTAATTATTTCGTGGTCCAGTCTTATACAAACTCATTGTACAGGATACCCCCACTCGCATGTCTCGACACGAACGAACTGGATAAAGTCATTTGTAACTATTACAAAGTGGGTCGTATCCATAGTGTTATTAGGATAAGGTACCCAATCTTACCTATATATTATAGACCCTTTAGGTTATTACTAGAACATTATCCACTTGTATATCGTATA
Organism: Momordica charantia; assembly: GCF_001995035.1. The sequence continues at coordinate 231,046 of NW_019104707.1, forward strand.
TATACTATATATATATATACATTGTATATCAAATATATGTGTTGTATATTAAATATATGCTGTATATATGTTATATATTGTTCCAGTTACATGACATAACCTCAGATGTTAGTTTATTGGATTTGAGTTAATGCAATTTCAAAAGAAACATAAATAACAACTTTATTGAATAAATATTTGTTTTATGTTTACAAACCACGAGTTTAGGGCATACAGCCCGACAGGGCGGTAGTACATCGCTTCTATTGAGCAATGCATTCCTCCAGCTCAACCACCTGCCTCCGGAGCCGAACATTCTTTACCTTCGCTTCGTTGAGTTCTTGATGATAGAGCTTGCTTTTCCCGTGCTGATACAAGGCTTTATTCTCCATTTCATAAAGCTCATGCTTCAACTTTTTCACCTTACATTGAAGTCTATTCACTCAGGTTGCGAGCTGATATTCAGAGAGAGGGAAAGGGAGCGACAATGGACCTTCTACTGACATGGCGAATCTCTTCAATGATGGAGTTATGTGGAGAAAGAAGGTCTCCTACTCTTCCATTTATGGAAAAAAATAATCCCTAATTAATGAAGAATGAGGGATAGGTGCACTAAATGCTGGCATGCACACTGTTGTACGGTTTAAAACCCTTTGTGCAAGTGTACACAACCATTGTAGCAAGTGATAAAAAGATCGTATCCACAAGGATTGATAAGTAAACACTTCAATGTTTACTTAAGAAAACAAATAAACTTAACAAAAATATGTTTAATAAGGTACCATATGAAACTAAAACGAAATAGTGAAAAAAAACATTTATTGAGTAAGAAACAAGTAAAGAAAACAATTAAAATCAGTCTGGTTATAGAGTAAAATGGGCTTTAATAGAGGTTAACTACTGATATAACAAGAGTAAGGGGGGATTTTTTGAAAAACTGAAGACCTTTTCGAAGTTAACTGAAAAAAACGGGTGAGGGTTGAAATATTTGGGTTTTTAGGGTGTTGCGTCTGTTGAAAAGACGCATTTGGTTAGTTTTATACGAATGCGTCTCTTAAGAGACGCATTCAGTGCTCCGTCGGACGGCGTAACGGGGCGGCATAGACCTTGACGGCGTAACGAGACCTTGACTGACCACCTGACGGACCGACTAGATGCGTCTCTCTAAGAGACGCATCCGATTTTTTTTATTATTATTTTGTTTTTACTTCTCTTCACATCTCATCCTAATTTTTATTAAACACCATAATTACGATATTCGTATTAAACAACTTCACTCGTATCTCATCTTAGAGGGATACATACGTCGYCGGTTTTCGTCGAATGGACGTCACTACGTTTTTTTTTCTTTTGAATTAATTGTTTTATATATTTATATTATTTTGTGAGTATTTTAGGTTAAGAGTTTATTACTTTATATTAATAAATATTCAAAATTTTGATGACTACTTTTTTTAAAAATATTTTATTCTTTTATATTAACATATGTCTTTCATCTTTTTATTAACTTAATAATTAATAAATTTTTATAATAAAATCAAAACTCAAACTTCATAACTTATCTAAATTTTTTAATTTTCGATTAAATATACTTCATAAATACAAACATCAAAATTCATAAAGAAAAAATACGTAGTTAAAATTGAAATTGCATGTCTTGAAATTTCATTGATTACAATAAAACAAACCTCAAAATTCTTAGAAGAAGATTAAGAATTAACCTAATTCCTATTCTTGGTCATTTGGATCATCATCAAGGATATTAGCTCCTCTTCGTTGTCGTTTTCTCCTACGATCTGGTATCACTCCTTCAAAATGCATCGATCGATATATTTCGGTACTATTAGATAAATGGATTCTACCGCTATCAGTCATATTGGGCATGACATTCTGGAAAAAAATATGAAAACAAGTTTAATACTGGTAAATAAGGTGGTATAAAAATTTAGTTATAATGTGTTAATTATCAAATAATTATATGATGCTCCTGCCCTGGTGAGAAGTCTCCTACTAATGCGATTGAACCAAGTATTATAATTATGATCAACGTCTGCACCCTCATTTATAGGGAGACCATTAATAGTATTATTTTGGCGGTTTTTCCACTCCTTAATCTGGGGAGCCAAAGTTTGTTCCCAATTTTGCTCATGACGCCCGCGTAGGTCATATGTGTGAAGACGTATATTTGTGTTGCAATGTACAGAAATATATTGCACCCACCCAAATTGACGCATAACACGATCGGGAAATTGCCACTCTACCACATAAAAACATATGAGAGAACTCCTAGTCGTCCATATATGCTGACCAATAAGGCAATACTCGGGTAAGCGCCCGAATAAGTGCCTATATGGCTCCCAAATAATCTGCATTAATTTTGTAAGATAAGCCCAAAAAATAAATCCAACGTTAATAAACAATCATACATAAATAAAATTAATAATACTTGATCCGGCATGAGTTGATCCAACATGAATCGGTATTGGATAAGTACGTGAGTCGGGGATTCAGTAACTCTAAAATCATCGTTCCATCTACATTTATGAGAAGTTGAATGTTAGTTTTTATTGAAGAAACATACGTGTGAATTACTTGAACTAAAAAATAAAATTACGTACCGTACTGCCAATGGTCTATCTCCTAAGTTATTCTTGTGTATATGGAGTATGCGGGGTGCTAATAAAGGGAAGCGATCCCATGCCCAAATTTGTAGTAATATAACTGGTCCTGCTATATCTTGTGCATCTATAGC
>NW_019104707.1:247886-271204 GCF_001995035.1 Momordica charantia
ATGTGAAGATATATGTTCTTGAATTTGGATCGAAGTTATATGTTCTTCGAAAGTTTTCAAGTCTTCAAGTATTCAAAGTCTTCAAGTTGGTCTTCGAATCTTCAAGTCTTCAAAGAGTCTTCAATTAGGTGTAAATTCTCTCAATTCTGAACTCTCCAAAATGAATGAGATCCCCTCTATTTATAGAGGTTTCCATAGGCTTTGGTGGGCCATTGGGCTTGGATAATTTTGGGCCAAGCCCAATTCTTTAAATGAATTTATTTAAATTTAAATATTAATCCACTTTAAATCCTGGTAAATTGGGTTTTGGGCCAAGTTTGTGAACCAAATCGATTCCAATCCCAATACTCATATGACCAAATTACATATTTTAATTGTCAAATTATCTTTAATTTTAATTTAGGGTTAATATATAATTAATCGCTAAATAAAATAGATAATGACGTGGCCATTTATGATTGGCCCAAATTTTTTGGTTCTACCAATGCCCCTTTTCGAAATTTATTCCAAATATAATTGTGACTGAATTTCGAAAATATTGTGCAAGCAAAAAATGAAAAGAAAATATTAGTCGTAAACCAAGATATCGTTGTATATCGAATTAACAATAAATTTGCACAATTTAAAATGAGACATCTGAAATTTATCCATTGAAATTTAAATTATCCTCCAAAGTTTTTTTTAACTTTGAATTTAATTTAAAAGTCAAAATATGATTCAAATTCAAATTTGGGATGAATTTGAAAATTTTGAATTTATCCTAACTTTAAATTGAACGTTGAATTTTAGTTCAAATTTGAATTTTAGATCAAATTGGAAAATATGGAATTTATCCAACCCAATTTAAAAGTCGGAATATAATTTGGATTCAAATTTGGGATGAATTCAAAATTTTTTGAATTTATCCAGCTTTAAATTAAACAATGGATTCATGGTTCAAATTTGAATTTTTGGATCAAATTTGCAAGTATGAAATTTATCCAACCCAAAACAAAAGTCGGAATATAATTTGAATTCAAATTTGAGAATTTATCGAGCTTTAAATTAAACGATGGATTCATGGTTCAAATTTGAATTTTTGGATCAAATTTGAAAATATGAAATTTATCCAATCAAAAAAAAAAAAGTCGGAATATAATTCGAATTCAAATTGGGGATGAATTCAATTTTTTTTTCTTGAATTTATCCAACTTTAAATTAAACGCTGGATTTATTGTTCAAATTTGAATCTTAGATCAAATTTGAAAACATGAAATTTATCCAACATAATTTAAAAGTTTGAATATAGTTCAAATTCAAATTTGAGACAAATTTAAAAATTTGGATTTAAATTTAATATCCAATCAAATTTGGAATTTGAAATCCCATCATATTTCGATTTGATTTGAGTCAAATTTAAGAATCCAATAAAATTCTAACCATAATTTGAAAAAGAAAATCATATTTGAGCTGAGATTTGATTTGGGTCAAATATAATTTAAGAATCAAATCAGGTTTTCAATCATAATTTGAAAAAGAATCCAATTCGAATTGAAATGTGGATTATTCTTCTGGTTTGAATCCCAGGTCTTTGCCTATAAATTGAGCCTTCAGGTGCATTTGTAGAAGCACAACAGAAGTCCAGAAAAGGTTGGCTTCAAAATTCCTTCATTTTTTTTCTTAAATTCTTGGCTTCTAGTATTCACGTTATTCCCTTGCAGTTGTGGATTATCATTGAGGTTACCATCTTCTGTTCGTCCATCTTATTTTGATGGACAAAGAGTAAGAAATTTATCCTTACTATTTTTGCAAATTTTTTAATTCTTATTAAACACTTGCCAAAAGGATTTATATATTTTTTTAGAACTCAATAAATTTTTTTTAAAGTTTTTAAAACCTTTTATTATTTATTATATTAAAATTTAGGGAGGATTTTCAAAACTACTTTCTATAAACAACACCTCCTCAAAGGAGGAAAGATTTTCAAAATTTTTTTTTAAATTAAATTTTTTTCAACACCTCCCTGTCACATGGCAGAGAGGGTTTTCAATTTTTTTTTAAATTCTTTTTAATTTTTTTTAAATTCTTTTTAATTATTTTTTTTTAAAATACCTCCCTATCATGCAACAGGGAGGATTGATATATATATTTTTTTTCTAAAATTGAAATTTTTTTATCAAACTTTTTTCACAATTGAAAGTCTCTCTTCGAATTTTTTATTTTTTTTATTTTTTTCTTGTAAAATTTGAACATGCCCATATTATTTGATTGTAAATATGATGCTCCCATTTGATGATGCTCTATATAAAGACCAACACTTAGATTTTGTGATAGAGTCTATAGACCAATCCAAAATTTAGTAGTTGAGTCGTGCAATCATTTTAGTGGCGTCACTCCTGCTTTGGCCGATCACTTATTTATTTGTAATCTTTGTATCCTAGCGGTGGCGGTCACCTTTATTTATCTTTCGATGATGTCATTACTGGGTAGGTTAATGCCTTTTCGATCGGTTAAGGTGTTCCTATACCAACAGTAGTCACGCCCTATACTAGCAATGCTGACGTTCATCTGCCTTAGCGTGACATCTTTGCTGAGTAGGCTAACACCTTTTCGATTGGTTAAGGTGTTCCTATACGAGCAACAGTCACCTTTATCTTACTACTTTTCTGTTTTCTTTTATAAAATATATATATATATATATATATATATATATATATATATATTATTAATTTTATTTGTTTTTGCAGCATCATGGTATACTTTGCGGAACACCCTGATCTCAAGAAGAGCTATTTGGTAATTTTAAAGGACAATGACCAATCATTGGACAATGGACTTATCCTCTCGGTAGAGAAGCCAATACAAAATCCAAAAGGTTGGCCCCACTTAGAAGACTTTGGCTATTTATCTAAATGGTCCAAAGAGAGAGCGTTGACTCATGATACCTCTTCAACGGCGTGGTTTTTAGACTCTCGTCTTCATACCAAGGAACCATATTCAAATTCCTTATCAACACTAGGTCGTAAGATCATTGAAGGCTCGGCTCGTTGGGGCTCTATATTAAAGATTCATGGAGAATTCTTTTATATTCCTTTTTATTGGGAATGGTTAGAAGTCACGGTTGCCCGAAATAAAGACACATTGCAGTCTAATCGCTTGTTGGATGTTGTGCTGGCCTCTTTGTACACCTATGATCGTAACAACGATATAATTCGAGTATTTTATGAAGCTTGGTGTCCTTCCACTAATACTCTCCATACTTTATCTGGCGAGTTATCCCTCTCTTTGTGGGATATGTGGAGATTAGGGGGACTTCCTATAAAAGGCTGGTGTCATGATGAAGTTATTCCAAGTTGCTCGGAATTATTAGCGTCATCTACTCAAAAAGAGGGAAATCTCCCAAAGAGTTGTAAGTATCTTTTTTCCGTTTATTACCATGTTGCATCTAAAGATGATGTTGGTTTATGAGTCCCTGTCAAGCTGTGGATCTCTTTATGGTTTAAGGGAGATCAGAAATATGTACAGCCGCCTTCTCGAAGGGCTCGAAAAACTGCTCGACCTCGCTCAACCCATAACCAGGATGGGACTCCTATAGTATGTCGCAGTTGGTCAATGGAAGAAATTGGGTTATTTGATCAGCTGGGCATAGAAGATGAATGAAGGGGAAAAACATATTCAGCCGCTTTCCTATCATGTTCGTTATGCATATTCGTCTTTCCCAGCAAAAATTCTCTTCTTCGTCCAGAAGTTTTTAAAACTGCTAGTTATATGGCTGAATGTATTGTATTTAGCCTTGCAATTCCTGTTTTGGCCAACATTTATCATGGACTCGGCCAGATCCACGATGCGGCAACTTCAGTTGGGAACTCAGGTGCTTGCTTTCCAATACATTATGTTCATGGTTGGCTTGCTCATTATTTCCATACACATTACAAAACTCCCATGCCGGTTAGAGGTCCGATGATGGTTGATTATTCTGGAGAAGGTGGAGCTAAATACTTCAAGGAGGTTGCTGCCCGTGACATAATTCAGAAGGGTAAATGTATATCATGGCATTCAACTCTACAGTCCAGAAATAGAGATGAAGATCTGAAAGGTAGTGACAAACTTTCATTTCGAGATTGGTCACGCTTCGCAAGCCTAAGGTCTTGCTTCATATCATCACGATCTTCAAGTTCGATGGTCATTGAGGCTTATAGTCCTTATTGATTTGGTAGACAGTTCAGATTTTATCAAGATATACCGAAGGATCTGGGATAGAGGTTCCTCCAATCAACTTAGATAATGTATTAGGTTATTGGAGGCTTTGTATTCTAACTAGAAAATCATCTCAAGTACACCTCCCTGCCCGTCCTCTAAATCCAGATAGCCAAGTTACCCTTCAACACAAGGATTGGTGGCTAGCGAAAAATGGAGATTATCTCGAAAAGAACTTACGCAAGTTGATAAGTAGTGCCTCTCCTCATTCCGAATCCAAATTTCCCAAAAAGGTTGGTGATGATAATAGGGGGAAAAAAATTCGTCTGTTAGAGATGGAGAAGTTCAATTCTGAGAATGATGTCGAAAGTCACAGTAGTAATAGTGATCGTCATTGGAAAAGGTCAAAGAAATCCAAACCACTATCAATTTGTGACCATGACGAATTCTTTAAAGGCATATCGAGTTCTTTAGAATGTCTTCCTCTTCCTTCTACACTTTTGGTTAAGGAATTTCTTTTCTTCTTTTTTTTTATATATTTTTTTAATGATTATTCTTTTATGATCTCTCTCTTTGTTTTTTTTCTAGTCACCTCTGGATGATTTCCTCAAAGGAATTGACGAGCAAAGTAGTGCCCCATCTTTGACAAGTCCCCATGTTCAAGATCCAGTTGTCGCTGGCGTCGAAAAGTTCAAGGTGCCAACTGACAGGTTGTAACTCCTTCTGATCCTTTGCCTGAAATTGTTGAGGATTCTACACCAGCTAAGAAGGCAGTACATGTTGTCATGCCAGAGGTCTCTGACCTTTGTGCAGCTAACGTAATTTCTGACAGTCGACGACAAATTGCCTTAATTATGTGGGCAACTTTACATAAGAAAATTACGTGTATTCCACTTGATACAATCGTACAATTCGAACCAGAGGCTCGAAAAATTATCCATGCGATTTCGGAAACTGGAGTAGCTAAACTTGCTCATCTTGAAGAATTTATAGGTGACTATTTTGGAAAGGTTGAAACTTATAACAACCTACAATCGTCAATTTCTTCTCAACTGACTTTAGCAAGAAAATATCGTCAATTAGAGGAGTGCAAATTTAGCTTAGAGAATATATCATACAATGAGAAACATGCCCTTGCAGAGAAGAAAAAACTTCAACAACAACATGCACAACTATTGCAAGAGGAAAAAGAGCTAAAAGCCAAACTCAAAGTTGCCCAAGCTTAGCGAGGTGAAGTGTCTAAGCTGATTCTCGAGCAATATGGATATATGGAACAACAAAAACTTGAAGCCTCTAAAGTGCGAGAGAAGATGAATGATATTGAAGGTGCTTCGATTGTGAATAATGCAGACGTCAGATTGCTTGAGGCCTATCGTGGAATATTGGAGGACGCGCAACAAGAGTTGAAGGACTTCAAGTGGATGCCGAGATTTTAGAGGATTTTTTTTTGTGTATATATATATATATATATATATATATATTTATTTATCATTTCATGTATGGACTCTATGATTTCATGATAATAATACTTCTCTTTCTTTTTTAATCATAAAAGAATAAATTTTCCTTGATTCATGATTTGAGATTTTTTTATTATAGACTGAACTTAAAATTTCCTTTAAGCTGCCTACGTACCCATCAATGAAAGGGATCAAGTCATAACGTAGTTCAAATACAAGATTTTTTTTTTGAGTCGTTCACCTTTTGAAACTCATGCGGGCCAGGAGTATCATGTAGTTTAGACTCTTACGATAAGAGTGTTTACATTTCACGCATAAAATCTTTTAAGAAATTTGTCGTTAATTGGACCAATTCTCAATCCATCTTTATCAACGATCTTATATGCTGTGTACACTTCTTTGATGATATAGGGTCCGTCCCATTTAGGTGTGAACTTATTCCCTGTGTGACACGTCGTGATGATAGGTCTTCGAACAGCAAGCACCATATCACCAACCTGAAATGACCGAGGCCCAACATTTTTATTGAAGGCTTTGGTCATTCGAGCCTGATAGTATTCCAATGTTTGCTGCGCATCAAGTCTCTTTTCGTCAAGTGCTTCTAACTCTTGAAGGCGTAATTTTGCATTATCTTCAGTGGTTAAACCTTTTAGCACTTCCATTCTTAGTGATGGAATTTTTCGCTCCAATGGAAGGATAGCTTCTACACCATAAACTAAAGAGTAAGGCGTAGCTCCTGTAGGAGTACGATGAGTAGTTCGATAAGCCCATAACACTTCACCGATCTTCTCTTGCTAGTTTCCTTTTGTCTTGGAGACCACCTTCTTCAATAAGTTGCATAACGTCTTGTTGAATGCTTCTGCCAACCTATTCGCTGCAGCATTATACATGGACGTTTTATATTGCTTGAAGCTAAACTTTTCACATGGTTTGTCCATCAGACTATTGGAGAATTGTCTGCCATTGTTAGTGACAATTTGTTGAGGTATTCCGTACTGAAAAATTATATGAGTTGGGACGAACTTTACAATGTTCTCTTTCTTTGTCTCTTTTAGTGCAATCGCTTCAGCCCACCTTGAAAAATAATCAGTCCCTGTGAGTACGTAAGAATTCCAGCTGAAGATTTGGGCGTTATAGGACCGACAAGATCAAGTCCCCAAGATTCAAATGGCCACGAAGCTACAATGGGGTGTAGAGGCTCTGGTGGCTGATGTATGAAATTAGCGTGAATCTGACAAGCTTCACACTTCTTCGCATATTCCATAGAATCTTGAACCATTGTGGGCCAATAATAACCCATTCTCTTTAATCGGAAATGGAGCTTTGGTCTAGATTGGTGAGCACCACAAACTCCCGAGTGTGCTTCTTCTAATGCCTTAGCAGATTCTTTCTTTCCCAAACATCGAAGGAAGAGACCTTCAAATGAACAACGGTAAAGAGCATCTTTGTAGTAGATAAATCGAGCAGCTCTTCTACGTATTTCAGTCTTATGTCGAAGATCCACTAGAAGCTTTTCATGTTGAAGATAATCTATAATGGATTGTCGCCAATCTTCTTCTTCAATGATGCAAACTGATATAGTATTTGCTTCTTTATGCTCACTTTCGATTGGTGGGGTGACCCATTTTTGACAGAATGAAATGTGCAACGTCTCATCTTCTGAAACTGTAAGAGCAGTAGCCAGATTTGCTAGGGCATCTGCCTTTTTGTTCTCCGAACGAGGAACATGCTCTAGTGTTACACCATCAAACCTCTCCAGTAGTCGTCTCGCATAAACGAAGTAAGGCTTAAGGTCTTCGTGCTTCACATCATACTCCAGCAGAAGTTGGTTAATTATCAACTTCGAATCGCCGTAGATCTCAATGTATGTTATTCCGATTTCTATGGCAATTTGAAGTCCTATGATGAGCGCTTGATATTTAGCAGCGTTGTTTGAACACAATTCACCAAGTGTGAAGCTATAGGGTAACATATGCTTCTCAGGTGAGACAAAAACAACACCTACCCCCACTCTATTTCTTCGTGTTGCACCATCAAAGTACATGGTCCAAGGTTCCTTTATTTCAACATAGACTACTTCTTCATCAGGCAAGTCCTCGCACAATTTCCAATCTGATGGGACTGGATGATTCGCTAGGAAGTCCGCCAATGCTTGCCCTTTCATTGCCTTTTGCGGTACGTAAACAATATCGTATTGTTGGAGTAAAATAGCCCATTTTGCCAAACGTCCCGAAATGATCGGTCTAGACAAGACATATTTCATTGGATCAGCCTTAGCAACTAGATGCACCGTAAAGGCTTGTATATAGTGCCTTAATTTATCGACGGTGAAGAAGAGAGAAAGACACATCTTCTCAATTGGAAAGTAGTTTAACTCAGCTCCGATCAAGGTTCTACTCAAGTAATAAAGGGCTCGTTCTTTCCCTTTTTCTCCTTCTTGTGCCAACAATGCTCCGAGCGATCTTTCTTGCGCCGTGATATATAATATCAACGGCTTTCCTGCTATGGGTGCACCTAAGACAGGTGGATTAAGCAAGTATTTTTTTATGCTTTCAAAAGCATTTTCACATGCTTGATCTCATTCGAAACTTGTATCCTTCCTCATCAATCTCTGGAAAGGTTGGCATCGGCTAGCTAGATTGGAGAGGAATCTCCTGATATAGGCCAGACGACCCTGAAGGCTTCTCAGCTCGTGTAAGTTCTTAGGTCTTGGCATTTTTTGAATAGCGTCAATCTTTGACTGATCGATTTCGATTCCCCGATGTCTTACAATGAAACCAAAGAACTTTCCCGAGGTAACTCCGAATGCACACTTTAGAGGATTCATCTTTAATTGATACTTTCTCAAGCGATCAAAGACTACTTTTAGATCCCTAAGATGATCTTGTCGCTTTTTGGACTTAACCACGAGATCGTCAACATGTTTATGTAGCATGTCATCAAAGACCTTTTGCAAGGCGCGCTGATAAGTGGCACCTGCATTTTTTAGTCCGAAGGGCATTACCTTATAACAATATATCCCTTTCGGAGTTCGATCATTTCTTCGTCTTCGAGTGCCATCCGAATTTGATTGTATCTTGATGATCCATCCATGAAAGATAAGGATTCATGTCCTGTAGTAGCATCAACCATGATTTCGGTGATTGGTAATGGAAAATTATCCTTGGGACATGCATTGTTTAAGTCACGAAAATCAACGCACACACGAAGTTGGTCGTTCTTCTTTCTTACAGGAACAATGTTTGCTATCCATGTTCGATATTTCACTTCACGGATGAAACTTGCCTCTATCAATTTATTAACCTCAACTTCGATTTGAGATATAAGTTCTGGTCGAAATCGACATTGTGCTTGTTTCACTGGCCAATATCCTTATTTAATTGCAAGGTGATGGACTGCCACTTTTGGATCAAGTCCTGACATTTGTTTGTATGACCAAGCAAAAATATCTCTGTATGTGATGAGTAGGTTCATATATTTACTTTCTTCATCACGAGTAAGTGACGCACTTATGAAGGTTGGACGCGGATCTTCTATCGTGCCAAGATTTACTTCCTTAAGTTCGTCAACTGTTGGCTGATTGCCATCTTCTAATGATGATGGGGCTTCTTCGACATCTTCTTCAGATGTTTCAGTGTCTAAGGCCTCTTCAACAGTAACATGGCAACATTCGGCCTTATCTTCCTCTTATTCTTCACTCTCATCCACCGGTTTCGTTAGGATGATAGTATGCGGCTTCACCTTCAAAAAAGCCCTCCGTACTTACAAAAATACGTGTCCTTCTTCTCATTCTGGAGGGAACACTACTATAGATTTCTTTGTCACCTTTCGTTTTAGTAAGTTGCCTCTTTTTTGAAGCTTCTCCTGTCTCTTCATGTCCCAAGCGTTCGAAAACTGATGCAGAACATTTGTCCTTATTTTTTGCTGGTGTAAAGCTTAGTCTTCGAAAAACTGAAGGTCGTTTAGAAGAAATAGGTACACGTGAGCTTCCTTCTTCTCTTGTGGCCGTGCCTAACCTCTGAAAAGCCGAAGCGCGCGTAGCACTAGAAGCTGGATTTGAAGCTTCTTCTTCTGCGGTACTGGCACTTAATCTTTCAAAGATCAAAGAGCGTGCAACCGGCGGTCTGATGTGATCTAACGTAGAAACCCTTTGGTTAGCACTTTCCTTATTTTTTTTCAAGGTCGTCAGCTTCTTCTATCGTAATATGGTTCGTATCTGCGACCTTTGCTTTCCCTTTCCTCGTAATGCGAACAGGCTCTGGTGATTTATATCCAAGGCCTGCTCTTGAGGTAGGTATGACCTAACCCTCTTTTTGCAACTTCTTTTGGGTTGAAGAAAGTTTGGGTATTTCATCGGAGATCCTTAGGCTTTTAAACTCAATATGAGTTGTAACATCATAGCCTGCTTTTGCCAAAAGCTTATATGCTTTTGGGTCAAATCCATCATTCGTTCGCTTCTCAGGCAAGATCACCTTTATCTGGTCGTCCTCGGGCATTTTAGCCTCTTGCTTTGTTATCTTTTTAAGAGGTGTGGTGAAGTTCTCTTTCAAGATTTCTACATCACCGATCATTAGGTTTCCCGAGCATTCCGTAAATGGTGATTCACCCTTCTTTCACCAAGATAAAGGGACATAGCGAAGGATAGGAGCAGTTGGCGCTTTCACAACCTTCGAAGCCCATAACTTTGTGGCGCTATGATGTTTCATTCTTTTGGACATTAGAAGTGTTTACTTCTTTGATTAATCTTTTGGCTGAAGAATCTTCTAGTTGTCCGACTTAGGTTTATCACAGCTCTTGATCAAGGGGATTTTTTTGGGTATAGTTTCCCCTATAATCTCAGTCTTCATATAGAATTTCGCATCTGCAAAATGAGACTCAGCCTCTAAGAACGGGTTCGTATCAGCTTCAATTTTCTTAATGCCATCTTGATAAAATTCGAAACATTGATGCAGTGTGGACGTTACTACTCCATTTCCATGAATCCAAGGGCGCCATAATAATAACTTGTAAGTGGTCCTGGAGTCTATGACATGGAATAGAGTGTTAGCTTTTAAGTCCCCAATGCTGAGTTCAAGACGGATCATGCGAATTGCTCGCTGCCCACCTTGATTTAAACCTTGGATCACCAATTTACTATTTGATAACTCTTCCATCGAAATGCCTAACTGCTTCATGGTTGACTTAGGCATTATATTGACAGCTGAGCCATCATCAATAAGAATTCGGTCGACCTTTTGTTCCCGAATATATCCTGAGACAAATAATGGTCTGTTATAGGATTTTGACCCAAGCAACAAATCTTCATCTGTGAAGCCAATAGACGTACAACATGAAACACATGTGTTTTCTTGAGAGGCTGGAATGTCAGAATCTTTCAATGCCTTAACAAGAGCATTTTTTACCTCTCGAGGAAGCGACAACAAATCACTTATATTGAAAGATGACATACCTTTTGACTTTGTCGTTGCTTCTGTTAAACTTGTAGAAGCATTGTCATTGTCAGTTATAGTGATAGTGTGACAAGAAACTATTTCAAAGATTTCCTCTTGATTATCATTAAGGAAACTCGCTGGAAAGAAATCTTCCAAAGTTATCATTTGTCGAGGTCGAGAAATATATTCGTTCTCTTCCATGACCAGCTTAGGTTTCCTCAAACTTTTATTTCTCTTTTTCTTTTGAGTTCTGCTTCTTCTTTTATGGTCTCGATATAGGCGAGACTCTTTCTTGACGCAATTTTGTTTTTGCTTCTTCCGACAAGTTACAAGAGTCCATTCTCCTTCTCCGTCCTCTGTAAATTCGTCTTTTTCTTGAGAGTTCTTCCTATGAGTCGTATGTTGGGATGAAATGACCATAGGTTCGAGGGTCCCAAATTGGATCCAAACCATTTCGTCGTCATGAAATGAGATTGTGGACAACTGGCTGCCAAAATTTGGGATTATCGCAGCATGATTTGTTTGGGCCACTTCATCAAGATCCAGCTCAATCTTCTTTTCTCGAGCGAGCTTCAAGATTCGTTCTTTCAAAACGAAGCATTTTTCTATTGGATGACTAACGACTCGATGATATACACAATAGTTAGGATCATTTGTTTTTCCCATTTGTTCAGGTTGTTTGCATTCAGGGAGTTCTATGAGTCCCTTTTCCAGTAGTTGCTCTAACATATCTGCAAGGTCAGAATCTGGAAAATGATAAACCTTTTCTTGTCTTTCTTCCAGAGATGGGCGACGTCTTACATTTCCATCTTGTCGCTTTTCTATCTTCTTTTCTATTTCTTTTCCTTTCGAGGAAAATTTGAGAGGAGTCGTATTAACGACCATAGATTCCTTCATAGAACCCTTGGAGATCTTCTCTGTGCTCTTCATTTCCTTCTTCTCTTTCTTCACATCTGAGACCAGAGGCTCTTTATTACCTCTACTAGAAATACTTATCTCCATGTCATGAGCACGAGTTGCTAGTTCTTCAAATGTGCGGGGTTTTATCCCCTGAAGGATATAAAGAAGTCTCCAATTCATGCCTTGAGTGCACATTTCCACAGCAGATACTTCCGTGAGTTTGTCCTTGCAGTTAAGACTTAGAGCTCTCCACCGGTTGATATATTCAACAACTGGTTCACCTTTTCTTTGTTTGCAACTGGTGAGCTCCATCATACTGACGGTTATCCTTGTGCTGTAAAAGCGATTCAAGAATTCTCTTTCAAGCTGTTCCCAACTCTAGATTGTTTCAGGTTCGAGATCAGTATACCAGTCAAAGGCATTTCCCTTCAACGTTCGGACGAACTGCTTGACCATTTGATCGCCTCTTGTGCCAGCATTCTCACAAGTTTCGACGAAGTGGGCAATATGTTGGTTGGGATTGCCCTTTCCATCGAAATGCTGGAACTTTGGAGGTTGGTATCCAGCAAGCATTCTTAGATCATTAATCCTCTTAGTATATGGTTTAGAATACAAGAGGGAGCTTTGAGAAGGTCCGCCGTATTGCGCTCTGATCGTGTTCGTGATCATATCTTGGAGTTGCTGAACAGACATCAAAGTGGAATACTGCGATTGATTTTCTTGAGCGATAGTCTTTCCCTTGTTATTTATCTTGAGAGCAGGGGTTTGACTCGACTCARCAACATCTTTATTTTCAATTTGATTCTTGAGGGAAGCGATTTCATAGTCCCTTTCTTCCACCGTCTTCATTAGCGCAGCGAGTTTCCTTTCCATTTCAGCCATCCTTTCTTCCGTGCTGCTTGCATCGGCCATCATAATAGACATCACATCGATTTCTGGAATTTTCTCCAACTGAACAGACGAAGGAGCAGACTCGATGAACAAAGGATTCTCCTTGATAACAACCACAACTTGAGTAGGTTTCTTCATCTGCTGCAGTATTTTCTTAGCAACAGCTGGAGGTGTTTGATCTTCTCCTAACCGGATTTCTTTTGAACGACTACGGGTGATCGATCTTGTGTAAGAGGTATTGATCGAATAAGTTTTCTTAGATGTCATTGTTTCTTCTTTCCTTTTCTTGAGAGAAGTTTAAGCCTTGGGAAAGAGATGAGAGGTAGAGATCGTTCCACCGGCCAATTTGTTCACACGAAATTTCCGGAGAAATTAAGTTTCGTGGAGTTGAACTTTTATATTGTTTGTATGTGTTGTATAGTGGATTCAATCTCTAATCATTATCCTCTGATTCTTTCTCTCGAACTTGATGTGAAGATATATGCTCTTGAATTTAGATCGAAGTTATATGTTCTTCGAAAGTTTTCAAATCTTCAAGTATTCAAAGTCTTCAAGTTGGTCTTCGAATCTTCAAGTCTTCAAAGAGTCTTCAATTTGGTGTGAATTCTCTCAATTCTGAACCCTCCAAAATGAATGAGATCCCCTCTATTTATAGAGGTTTCCACAGGCTTTGGTGGGCCATTGGGCTTGGATAATTTTGGGTCAAGCCCAATTCTTTTAATGGATTTATTTAAATTTAAATATTAATCCACTTTAAATCCTGGTAAATTGGGTTTTGGGTCAAGTTTGTGAACCAAATCGATTCCAAACCCAATACTCATATGACCCAATTACATATTTTAATTGTCAAATTGTCTTTAATTTTAATTTAGGGTTAATATATAATTAATCGCTTAATAAAATAGATAATGACGTGGCCATTTATGATTGGCCCAAATTTTTTGGTTCTACAGTTTCATTTTTTATTGTTCCAAATTATAATAGGTTCATAAAATTTATACCGTATAAGGAGGTTTATAAATTGTATACCCATATATATAATATACCAAATAGGTTGTGTCTAATATATCACCAGAANAGGTTCATAAAATTTATACCGTATAAGGAGGTTTATAAATTGTATACCCATATATATAATATACCAAATAGGTTGTGTCTAATATATCACCAGAATAACTCAATTTTTTTTTTAATAACGAACTCAATTCAGCATAACTAAATGCTCTTAGTATGTAATATGTTCTATTATATATTCAACATCAAACAACAACTATTATGGTATATGTTACATAATCTAAAATTGGTATAGGTAACAACAATATGCTGATTGTTAGGCTGACTAACAATAGTATAGTCTTTCAAAAATAGACTCCCAATCATAAACCAAAAAAAAAAAAAAAAAACAAAACAAAAGAATTCAAAGTGCCCCTAAAATAAAACTTCATAATCAAACTTAAAAGCATTTAATAACAATATATTAAAAACTCCGAAATAAAACATCAAAGCATATAACAATGCATGTATATAACAGTAAATAAGGTTCCTCCAATATCATCCTAAGTTGTACCTCCAATATGATCTGGTTGTACTAGAAACCCCAATAATCCACCAAAAATTTCCCAAAAAGTAGGCAGAAAAAATCGGAAATAAGGTGCGAACAAAAATAAGGGAAAACAATTAAAATTCACTCAAAAAAATTTACACTGCAAAATCAAAGAAGAATACAAAATGTTCTTCCCCCGTTGACTAAGAAACTTACTRCGAGACAGCACAGGAAGATGGAAACAACCACCTGTACTGGTTGTTGAGAAAACTCAATGAAAGTAACGACCATTACTGGTTGCRTAGAAAGGGCTGGAATGAGAACAAAGAGGGAAGAAATCGACTTGATTCTGTGGAATTTGAAAGGGTTTGAAACAAATCAAATGGCTATGTGATWGATGTTTATGAATTGACTGTTATGTGAATTGTTGTGCTGCATTACATAAAATATAATTATGAGACMTCATGCATGATCTTGGATGTGAAATTATTTTATATATATATATAAGTTATGGCAACTACCCTACTCTAATACTGACGACCTAGGTGGGTGAGTCTTGGTTCTGCTGACTGGGTGCCAACTACCATCAGTTGGGGTAGAGTCTCCCAAAAAACTCCACCTATGTACCATAATGAAGTTGGTATCGTCAGTATAGGAGTTGAGTTAATTGCTYACATTGGCCAAAAGGAAAGGAAAAAGGAAAACGAAAATGATATTGACGATAAAGATTTAGGTACCACATAGTTATGTTATTAAATGATACAATTTATGTATGTGTATGCATGTCTAACCTTGTTAGCAGGGTTAGTTACGAGGTACTTTTAATACTCTCCCTTTTTCAAAATTTTACCTTTTAGGTAATGACAAGAATATATGAGGCGAGCGACTSTTATGTGTATGCATCTGTTAGCTAGGTTGGGTATTTTTAATACTCACTATTTTTCAAAATTTTACTTTTTAGGTAATGRCAAGAATATATGAGGCGAGTGACAGACTGTTTCCTGASTGCRYCATGAGGACTGCGTCAACATAATTTTATTTCTGCATTCCATGTTGAATTACGTTGAAGTGTTTTATTTTAAAAATTTAGAGATAATGTTTTACTTTTTGTTAACAATTTAATTATTATWWTTTTTTTATTTCTAACAATTTTGTAAGTTATGGAATTTTCGCTATGACGTTCTTATTTATACCATTTTTTTTACTTAAAACGTTGAAAGCATGCATGTAGTAATATTCCTAGTACAGTTGTCCAAAAAAAGGTTGGGCCGGTTACAAATATTGTCCCAACCAAAATTTAGGAGAATTATAAAAAAAAAACTAAGGAAAAAAATATTAATTAAATTAAAATCTAAAACAAAATTTAAATAAGAAAAGTATTATTGAAAATTATAATAAAAATAAAAAATTTAAACAATAAAATCATTATAGAAAATGATACTAGAAAGTCTTAAAAGAATATTTGTAGTAAACAAAATGTAATGAAAAATAGAAATATGAAGACGCAAGATGGAAACAAATAGATGAATAGATGTACAAATACAGTGAACACATGAACAAATACGGTGAATACATGATCAAATACGGTGAATACATGAACAAATGCGGTAAAAGAACAAATACGGTGAAATAATAAATACAGTGAAAGAATAAATATGGTGAACACAAAAGAACAAATACGGTGAACAAAAAAGAACAAATATCATAAACAAATAATGTGAATTTTTGTGAACAGTTAATACACTCTACCTCATACCAAAAAGTCTCTCTTCTACCCTCTACCACTCTGCCACACCTGCCGCCCCACTTGAACCACTCGCTGTTTTACCCCACCGTTGTTCCTTGCTCGATTCCATCAATTTGTGCCTCACCTAACAAGATATGTCTCCCTCACAATACTTTCTCCTCTCTTTCTCCCTTGGCTTCAATCATTTCCCTTTGAAYGTTTCCCTTTGATCGTCTCCCTCGACGTACTGTCTCTTTATATTTGGTGAATTCTATCTCTACATATATATCAAATAAGTTTATAGCAACAATGTTAGGTTGAAAAAAAGACACTAGAATCAAGGTGAGATAGAATCTAGAAATGAAAGTTGGGATATTTTACTTTTAAAAATAATAACCAAATAGAAATAGAAGGGTAAAAGGGTCAAAATCAAACCTGCAAAATAGTTAGAAAAATAAAAATGGACATTTTTCATTGTTAAAGATTATTTGGCCATTTTTAAAATTGGGTAACAAATATGGACACCTACTATAAATTTTCAAATTAGTTTTCCGAGACATCATTAACACGTAAATGAGACAGATATTTATCCGGTCAAAAAGTGTGGATTTTCTATTAACCCTTCTCTCTTTTCAAAAACCCCTCTCTCTCCCCTCTAAAACTGATCTCCCTCCTTCTCATTCTTTTCTTTGTTTTTTATGCTGTTTTTTTTCCTTGGTCTGTGCTTTCTTTTTTCATTTTTTTCTGCTATTTGTTTTTTCACGGTGCTTTGTTTTTATTTTTTTTCCCTATTCGTTATTTRTTCTTTTAATTTTGGTTATTATAAAAAAACTCAAATTTATTTTCTACTTCCACCCCATTGAGAGCACTAGGTGCACCACCAACGTCCCGCCCGATATGTATGCGCTCGGAAATACTATGCTCTGGGCCTGAAAAAACTTYTGGATGGGGAAGTTTACGCGTACTCGAAGATTTGCGGAATTAGACCGTACATGAAAATTGCCACCATTGAAGCGATGTCCGCCAGCTCGCCTAGAAACATAAATCATGGTTGAGCAACAAATTAACTCTATCCTTRAAGGTTTAGAATTAGAAATGTGAAGAGTTGAAGCAACTTTTCTTTTTTAAAAAATAAATCGTTTAGAATTATTTTTGAAAAATTTAACTTAATAAAAATGAATTAACAACCAATTATTTATTTAAAATTATCTAATATAATGGTTGAAAACTGATTTTGATTAATTTTAAAACAAATCTAACACCATTTCCCTCAACTCATTGTACATTAATAATTTAATCCTAGAAAATTCTATTAACATTTTCATACACAACTAAACACAGTTATATTTAATTCTCAGACATCTTATTCTTTTGTATCTTAACCATAGACATCTTAATCCTAGGCTACTTTTCGAAACTTCCAATCAAACAGCCCCTTAATATAAAATATTATTAAATTTTATTATTCAACTATATAATAATAATGAATTGTATTTTTTTAAAAAAATATTATATTAATTAACAATAACAAAGTAAAATTAAAAAATTAAATATAAATTTATAATATTTTACAATAAAATTCACATCAACTAATAAATTTGTATTAGAAGAAAAATTATTAGTAGTATAATGGAAAAAAAAATAATAAAAGTATTGAAACAATTAATTAAAAAAAAAGTTATGGGTTTCATTAATACATGAGAGGGAAAGGATAAAAGTAGTAAAGTAATTACAATAAATGTGTGGGGTACAYAGAATAAAGAATAAGAGTGAGATCGACGAAGGTATATAAGAGGAATGAGATTACACGTTTTAATAARCAGAATTATCAAGTTTGAGGTGGGTCCTACCATTTCATTCAATTTCTACACTGTGATAGACAACATAAAAAAARAATTAAAATTTTGATTCTMATTCTTTGATTTACATTCTCTTGAAGTAAACATGGCCTAAATAAGACCTTATTTTTACTGACTACTGTTAAACATTTTACAAGTCAAAGAGAGAAACGAAGAAAAAAAATATTTTTTCTGTTTTTMAAAAATTAAAGAGCTGTCTAATTTTTATTAATGGTAAACCGTAAGATAGTTAGCATCTAAGGCCTTACGCGTTAGAATTAAGGTAGAGAAAACAAACATAAATGACATGAATTTGGAGTGAAAAAAGGTTAARRGCCTAAACTTTTTTTCTTTTTTTATAATGCAATTTTTGGAAGAGTAGCCTATTACCTAGGGATTCAATGAAAACAAAGTTGTATTTTATGTTTCCACGGTTTCAAATATGTATTTGATGGTAGATTTGGAAATTGACTCTAAATTTAAAATATTGTTCAAAGTATTTAGTCATATATTTGTAAGGTAGTGGTACTTATGGACTTAGATTTAGTTCAATCTAAAATAATATTAAATAATTTATTTACAATGTTATATAATATATAATATTTTATATTTTATATTTTTTTAATTTTAACAAAAAAAAATGAAATGAACTTATAACATGAAAAAATATATTTATCAAAGTTTTTACATTTTTAAATGTAATTCTACATTTTAAATATTCAAATCCAAAATTCGAAACACTAGAAAGATAAAAACGTTGATTTCAGAATTTCTACTATTTGGATCAGAAAATATGAAAACAATTTTAAAAAAATAAATCTACCAAACGGTGAATTTGAAAATAAGAAACATAATTCGAATTGCATACGAAACATGACCTAAGTAATTGATTCATAGATTCAGTAGATGAAATCAATTTCCAAAGATATTTCTTTCSATTGACTTTCTTATTATTGTTGAATGTTTATTTGCTTTGATTTATTTCTTMATTCGAATTTGATTGYCTAAATAAAATTTAGATATTGTATCTGTGGAATTCGAGTGGGCTAGAAACTTAGTCAAGAGTACAATTTCGATATTTACTTATCATCTATAATTAAAACTTAAGTCGTGTACACTTATGGTTAGCAATAAGTAATTTCTACTACAAATAAACCACCGTAAACTTGTTAGATCGTCAATGAGCCTAATTCTACCTTTCACTTGATTATCATGTTAAAAAGAAATAAAAGTAATGGTTCAAATATTGTTTAATATCCATTTCATATTTAATTTTTAAAATAAAGTGGTTTGTAAATCCGCTTAAATTTTAATTTTTAAATTTCGAAAGGACATTAAAAATTGTAAGTAAAATTTAAGAAAAAGAATAAAATAAATTTTAGAAATTATATGTTATTCTAACTTTAACCTTTTATATTTATCATATTATCTGTCTCTCTAATATGCTCTTAGAATTAGTCTTTTATCTCTATAATTTCTCTCTTTTTCATTTTTTCTCATATAAACTTTGTTTACTCTTTCCTAAAATKGTTCTATCTTCGTATATTGGAGAATCATAAATTTTGGGACCAATCATAAATGAGAACATAATTATCCACAAAACTATGTTTTATTAAATTTCGAGAATTATAAATTATCCCTATATTAAAATTAAAGACAAAAGTTGGCAATTCTAAAATAAAGGCACATGTCTTTCATTAGTTCTAATTTAATTGGTCATTTGGTTCATACGAAAATTGGACCCATAATCAAATTAGTTCAAAGATCCATTGGATGGTAATTTGACCCGAAAGTAAGATTACCACAATACCATTGTATTGGATTTATAGTATACTATAGGGATTAGTACATTGATAGACCATTTGGAGATGATAATTACACAAAACATTCATTSTACAAAATTTACACTTTTGTCTTAAAATACACATCTTAGAGATGGAACCCATRTGCATTTTACCAATATACCCTTTTTATATACATGTAAATTATTATTAAGATATTGAAATTCAAAATAGAAAAATAGTTGATTTTGGGGTTTGCTTTTGGAATCCCTAAATTTATGCACACTTTCACTCTCCTAAAAAAAAACTTCCCAAATTTTTAGTTATCTCTTCCTCTTCTTCATTTGTCTTCTTTTCTTTTGCTTTTCACCATTATTTCTAGCAAGCCGTCCCCTCGTCTTCTTCGTGCTCTCCGTTTTCTGTTTGCTAAGACCCCAACATATTGCAATAATAGCAAACTACCATCCGAGCAATCTCAGAATGATTAGTAATTCGCTGGCCCGCAACATCGACCAACGAAGCTAACTCATTCCAATCAACCTCGCCTATCGGAAGAAAGTAGAATTCTGGAGAACCAGAGCAAGCCACTRGACCCGAGGCTTCTGATAAAGCGACGCTTCCTCTTTTCGAGCCTAGGCCCAGAACTCCTTCACCGCTAGTTTCTGCTTCTATTAAGTAGAAAAAGACAAAGGATCACACAACAACAAGGCTTGGGCAGCCGTCATCCTAGCACACGCCTCCTGAACACCCTTCTGAATAGCACTCAGAGGGTGGGCCAAACGATGCAACACAGGTTTAAGGACTCTRAGATTATAGCAAAAGCTCACAACGGGCRAAACCTGTGGAAACGGTTTCCAAGAAGCCCGAATAGAAGGAAGGAACTGCATATCAACGACCCAATGGTAAAAAAACCTAAAGGAAGGCCTCCACCTCGGAATGGTAGAACCCACAGAAAACACAAGAGGGCAATGATTGAAAACACCCCACTCTCGAACCTGAACCTAAAAAACAGGTATGGAGTCAAACCAGGCCGAATTTACCAGAACAAGATCAAGTTGCTTCACGTAAACCATGGCCCAGACATACAAAGATCGACAAGATGAACCTGCAACAACGCCTCATTAAATCGCACCATTTCTGTCACATTCGGATTACCACCCAAACCTTCCGACGAAAGACAAGTAGCATTAAAATCACACATAACCACTCCAAAGCCAGAACACGACGAACAAATAGACACCAAAGACTCCCAAAGAGAAGCCTACTCGGAAGAGGTATTTGCTGCATACACACAAAGAACCTGAACTGAAGTCTAAGAGACTCCGTCGAGGACCACCCTATGCACAAACTGAGAAGAAAGAGCAAGTGGAGTAAAAACAAATCCCCTTAAATAATATGAAGAATARTTGCTCACACACTGCCAATGAGCTTGGAAAGGCCRAAAATTGAATTAAAATTACAGCGCAGAACCTGAGTTTTAACCAAATAATAGAACTCAGCACCACTCATAAACAAGCRGACCCCCCGACCCTTTGCGACGACATTCAAGCCCTGCACATTCCACAAACACCAACTAGACATGAGTAAGGGGAGGGGAAGAAGAACCTGCCTCATAATCAGAGAATCACCCAGTTGTTGTTTAGAACGTTTGGACACAACCGTAGTAAACCCCTCCTGATCATAATCTATAGGCTCATCAAAACCCCCAAAAGGCRGAGAAAAATCCCTCAACTTACAACCTTACCAATGTCAGCAGTTGTTACATCCACACAACTGTGTTGACAACACGTGTAAGTATACACGAATTGCCGGTTGTAGTACGTAATGAGGTYGTTTCCACAGGGATTTTTGGTTTAGATTTTAATGATAAAAGTAGATACCAATAAATAAAAAATATACAAAGCTTGGATATGGATATTATCTAGAAAAAGAAATAAAATAAAGTAATAACAACACGACAAAAACTTGCAAAGGATGATGGTATTGAAGCTGTAAGCACAAGAAAGSAGTAGCACAGAAAGCGATAACGGGGGAATAACAGATATGAAGAAGGCGGGGGAGATTTAGCATGCTTTCACAAGTTATCAACCTACCCTCTAGCATAGCTAACATTTATTAGTGCCCAGTTCAACTCGGTTCCCTTCCAAGGTACCCCAAACATGAGTAAATACACCTCCCGTAGCTAGTTACCCAAGGAATAAACCCAAACTATAAGCATGATTAGGGGACCCCATTCCTGAGTGTCCCTATAGCTATAGAAAAACRTTAACCACAAGCAAAACAAATCAACACCTACAAKCCCTCCAGGGACAATACAGAAGCTAGCAACACGAAAYAGCAGCCAACAGTAGCGTGAAGATTAAGAAATAAACTCAAAATTGCTTAAAAACAAATGTAGCAGCTAGAGGTTCGGTCTCAAGTCGGTTACAACATGTAAATCTCCCTTACAATGGAGTTTAGCTCATAATGGGTAAAGAAAAAAAAATGGAAGAAGAAGAAATACAACCCATAGTAGAAAAATAGCTAAAAGACAGAGAAGAAGAAGTAGTCAGCTCGTTCCAGCAAGCGGACTTCCCCTTTCTGGTGTCAGCTCTCCTCTCGAAAATGGGTATATTTCGTTCCTTGGTCTTTTCACCTCTCAATTTTTGTCTTCCTTGGGATCTGCGTGTCTGCCGGCTTAGGCAATATTCCCTTTAAATATCGAGTCATGTTTTTAGCTAACCCGACTGGGGATTGTACGGACATAAGTGAATCCCGTGTTTTTGAATTAACTGTACGRACATTCATGCTCTGGCATCGCTATGCTCCAGCTTTTGTATGCTCTGCCTTGAAAATGCTTTGACCTTTCTTCTCTTCTTAGCTCTTCTTTAAAAACCTGTGCAAATGAACTACAAATATGAGAGTTTATGCTGTTTTTGGCCAAASTTCTCAAGACTAAGGATATTTAGCTAAGAATTTRCAATTAAACACTATTCATGCTAGTTATGACCTAAAATCGACACAYTTTGGCATTTTAATGCATATTTTCACCCAAATAATCACCAGAATAACTCTCTTTTGGTGAGTTATCACACCTCCAAACTTAAAATCTTGCTTGTCCTCAAACAAGAACATGCATTTTAGCTCAGAAAACAAAAGAAGGCACCGGAAATCTGCATTTCAAGCAATTTAATCTTCTGCCTCAACCTTTCCTTCTCATAAAAAATGCATAGAACTTACATACTCTGCTAAGTACTTCAGCTGGAGCAAAAAAGTGCATGGAACTTAAGTTTGTTTGAACTCTRAAAGATGCTAATTTCTGCCCAACCTTAACTTCCTTCTACTTCTCAACCTCAAGTTATAACTTCTTCTAGGGATTCCTTTCTCAAGCCCCTTTTCCTAGCTTAAACCTTTAAACCTTGCACTACCAGCTTAGACATCTTAACCGTGGGCTACTWGCCCTTCCCAATCCTGCAGCCTCTTTATGTTCTGGACTTGGGCTACTAGCCCTTCCTTTATTGCGAGATTTGTTTTTATGGGCTTGGGGCGGGGAGGCAGCAGGGTTAGCAGCGAGTACCTGAGGGCTGGCGAC
>NW_019104707.1:271409-300694 GCF_001995035.1 Momordica charantia
TGATTCTCGTCATTTGAGTTAGGGTTTTGGGAAAATAGGAGGTTTGTGGGGAACTTAAAAGGAGAAGGGGAGGTACGGTTATGGTGTAGAGTGGGGATAGAAGAATGAGAGAGACGTGGGTCTTAAAGAAGAAAAAACGGATGGTTGTTGTGGCCCAATAAAGAAAATACCTCCCACGAATTCCTTCCAATTAATGGAAATAAAATTTCCCCCCAAAACAAAAAATAAAATCCCCCGAAATCTCTAGCAATTATGATTTATGCCAAAAATTTGAAAGTTTTACTTACCTCTCTATTTGGGACACAAAATTTRCTATAAATACCTTTCTGCATGTCTGCCACGCCTTGACGYTYTCACCTGCCYTGTCYTTTCGTGTCAGCGACGTCCGTCGTCACCACTACATGCCCTTTTTCGAAGGTTATCCACTCAACCTGATTTTTAATTACTTCTCCCCTAAAAACCAAAATGAAAGTAGATTAAAATTCAAAAAGRCAGATAAAACAATTAAACATCTAAATTCCTAATTCAAAACTAGGGAGCAATAAAATAATTAATCATTAAATCCTACTCCCTTTATTCCGTTGTTGGTTTCTCAGTCTGTGGCAAAGTGGTGAGCTCCAGCATCTCTCACCATGCTTCCAACAAAAAAAATGCTTCAGCCTCTGCCCAAAATTCTCTTACTGAATCCATCTTTTGTACTTTAACTGCTCCATGGGGAAATACATGCAAGACCAAAAATGGGCCTGACCATCTCGATTTGAGCTTCCCTAGGAAAAGTTGGAGTATTGAATTGAAAAGCAACACTTGTTGCCCTTTTTCGAACTTTCTAGGATTGATTCTTGCATCGTGCCAACGCTTCATCTTTTCTTTGTATAATTTAGCATTCTCATATGCGTCTCTGTGAAATTCCTCGAGCTCTAGCAATTGTAAGCGGTGAACATTCCCCTGATGCAGCATAATCCAGATTTAATTTCTTCACAGCCCAAAAGGCCTTATGCTCCAGCTCCAATTGGAGGTGGTAAGGTTTCCCAAAAACTAATTTGTATGGAGATGTGCCCAGAGGAGTCTTGAATGCCATGCGATAAGCCCACAACGATCATCCAACTTCATCGCCCAATCTCTTCTATCTGTGCTAACCACTTTTTTCAATATGCTCTTGATCTCTCTATTAGATATCTCAGCTTGCCCATTTGACTAGGGATGATAAGCTGTGGATACTTTGTGTCTAATGTTATACTTAGCAAGGAAAGATGTTATAGCCTTGTTGATGAAGTGGGAGCCTTCGTCATTGATCACAACTCTCGGTGCACCAAATCTCGTGAATATTTGCTCGTGGAGAAACTTTGCTACCACTTTAGCATCACTGTTGGCGCATGCCACTGCCTCGACCTATTTTCATACATAATAAACTGCCAATAAAATGAAGAGGTTTCCATTGGATGGAGGGAATGGTCTCATGAAGTCCATGTCCCATACATCAAAAAGCTCCACCTCTAAGATGTATGTGATAGGCATCTCTGACCTCTTGGAAATATTTCCAACTCTTTGACATTCATTGCAATGCTGAACTAGCTCATATGCATCCTTGAAAATTGTGGGCCAAAAATATTCGCTTTGGAAAACTTTTGCTGTTGTGCGCTACCCTCCAAAGTGGCAACCGTATGATGCTGAATGGCATTTAGCTAGCACCTGTAGTGTTTCAGCATTGGCAATGCATCTTCTGATCACTTTATCTTGGCCAATCCTATAGAAATATGGGTTATCCCACAAATAAAACTTACTCTCATACAAAAACCTTTTCAGCTGTTGCTTGTTCATGTCCGCTAGCAGAATTCCACTAGCAATATAGTTGGCTATATCTGCAAACCATGGTTCTTCATCTTCATCCTGAACTCCAATAGCCAACACTTGCTCATATGGAAAGGTCCCTCTAATTTTGGTCTCATTCTCGGAGCATTCTAGAGTAGGCAACTTGGACAAGTGGTCAGCAACCAAATTTTCTGTTCCTTTCTTGTCCTTTATCTCTATATTGAATTCTTGCAGTAGTAAAATCTAGTGGATGAGCCTTGGTTTAGCATCCTTCTTTGTCAGTAGATATTTCAGAGCAGCATGGTCCATATAAACAATCACCTTTTACCCTACTAGATACGCTCTGAATTTCTCAAATGCGAACACCACTACTAAAAGCTYTTTCCCTGTTGTAGTGTAATTAATCTGCGCCTCAATCAAAGTTTTGCTGGCGTAATAAATCGGATGCAACARCTTCCTTCTGYGTTGAGCAAGAACTGCTCCCACAGCATAGTCGATGGCATCACACATTAGTTCGAAAGTCTAATTCCAGTCTGGAGCTACTATTATTGGAGCATGTTTGAGGGCATACATCAGCGTATTGAAAGCCTGCAAACATTCAGATATGAAGTTAAATTATTTATCAATCTCAAGCAAAGAATAGAGAGGTAATTTAGAGACTTTTTAGTAATCTTTAATAAATCTATGATAAAAACCTGCATGCCCCAGAAACTGCGAATGCCCTTGACATTCACAGGTGGGGGCAATTTCTCTATTGCCTCTATCTTTGCCTTGTCTACTTCTATGCCCTTTCTGGAGACTCTATGCCCCAACACAATTCCTTCTTACACCATAATGTGACACTTCTCCCAGTTCAGGACTAAGTTTGTTTCTTCACATCTTTGCAACACCTTCTTCAGGTTGCCTAAACATTCTGCAAATGACTTTCCAAACACTGAAAAGTCATCCATAAACACCTTTATCACTGATTCTACCAAGTCAGAAAAGATAGCCATCATGCACCTCTGGAACGTCGCTGGAGCATTACAAAGCCCGAATGGCATTTGCTTGAAAGCGAACATTTCGTAGGGACAAGTAAAAGTCGTCTTCTGCTGGTCTTGAGGAGCAATTATAATCTGATTATAACCACTGTAGCCATCTAAAAAACAGTAATACTCTTGACCTGCCAGCCTGTCCAACATTTGATCAATGAAGGGAAGAGGAAAGTGGCTCTTCTTTGTGGCTTTGTTCAGCTTGCGGTAAACCATACATATACGCCATCTAGATACTGTCCTCATGGRTATCAACTCATTCTTTACGTTCTCCACTACAGTCATGCCTCCTGATACGAATCCATTTGTGACCAATTACATATATCCAAGGAGCAATTATTACAAGAAAGRCAAGGAAGATTCAAGAGGCTTTCACACTGCACCTTCAAAAGCTTGTTAATGCACAAGAACCAACAAAKAGTTTTGAGCYYRAATTTATTCATAATGTTACTTCAATGAGTCAAGAAGAGAATGGAGCAAAGATGGCACGGGAAAAGTTGTCTATTTTGAGAGATGGCACGGAGGACAAAAAAAGTGTGCAGATTCGTGAACAGGTGCCTTTGCAGATTGCACMTCTTTGGAGTTTGTGAAGTCAAAAGTTGTCAAACCATATCCAAATGTGAAGCGCCTCCTACAGCACATAGATAAGACCATTTGAAGCATGACTACGTTTTCTGATCCGCATTTAAGTGTCTAGAATGATGTGCAATCAAGTTTTAATTTGCATGTCTTATTTTCTACAATTTGCATTAAGTAGTATTTTGAAAAACTTTTGGTGTTCTTATGTTGAAYGACCATTTGGCCTATTTAAAGGCTTGTAATGCTCTTGTTATGGATAACTTAAGATTAAAACATATTGAAATTCAAGAACTTTTGTTCCTTAACACTTTTGGTGTTGCTTCTTTCAAATCTTGCTTTAGGTTTGATGTTAAACYGATTCATTSGATTAGTCTCGATCAAGCTAATTCTGGAGTGAGTCGTCTTAGGATCTAGGAGTGACCATCGTAGATTCTAAGTCCGATCTAAGAGTGATTCATCTTCTAACCTTACTCTTGGTTGGAATCATTCGGTAAGTTAGTCGTTTTTGTGAATGTTTGCAAGGATCCTAGAAGAACCTCTAGCTTTGTAAACACGAGCAACCTTGGCGCTTATCACCTCCTTTCTTAGGCACACACTGCACTGGACTTATCCACTCGCTATCTGAAATTGGATATATGATTCTTGCATCCAACCACTTGATAATTTCTTTCATTACAACCTYTTTCATAGTCAGATTAAGTCTACGCTGGGGCTCTATAGAGTTCTTGTAGTCCTCCTCTAGCACTATCTTATAAATACAAAATCTGGGGCTCATCCCCTTGATATCAACAATAGTCCATCCAATTGCTCTCTGGTGTGCCTTGAGTACATTCAACAACATCTGTTCCTTTTCCAAGGGCAAGTCCTCTGCCATGATAATTGGCAATGTCTCTGATGAGCCCAKGTAAGCATCTTTTAGATGCTGCGACAATGTTTTAAGAGCTCTAGCACTGGTGGCTCTTCAATAGATGGCTTTTGTAATCTAAGTTCTGGGGTTGTGAGGTTTAAGGACTCATACATTCTTTTCACAAAGCCTACATTGGCATTCATGCAGTCAGACTGGGCATCTTCTAGTTCCTYTTCAGATGCRTCGGCAAAACTTTCAACGTCAACTACTTCTAGATGCTCCAGCATGGCTTCTATTTCCAACTYCTCCATTAGTGTTTCATCCAATATCTTTAATACTGAGCACTTTTTTGATTCAGCAGGAAATTTCATAGTCATGCACCGAGAATTTTACTTCTTGATCTTGCACACGCATTGTCAGCTCTYATTTGTGGACATCTACCAAAGCTCTCCCCATTGTAAGGAATGGTCTTCCAAGAATAATAGGAACCTCCTTATTTACATCATAATCCAAAATGATAAAATCAGTAGGGAAAATAAATTTATCTACTTGTACCAAAACATCTTCAATTTTTCCTTCTTGATGCGTAATGGATCGATCTGCCAACTTCAAGGTCACTATTGTGGGCCTTGCTTCCCCAATGCCCAACTTGTTGTAAATTGATAATGGCATGAGATTGATGCTGGCGCCCARATCACATAAGGCAAGTCCTATCTGTTGTCTTCCAATTGAAAATGTTATGGTAAAACTTCCAGGATCTTTCATCTTTGTAGGAATTTTGCTCGTGAGTATGGTGCTACAAACCTTAGTCATTGCTACCGTCTCATACTATCCCCGCATTCTCTTTTTTATGAGTATCTCTTTCAGGAACCTCACATAATTTGGCATTTGTTCTAGAGCTTCCACCAACGGTATGTTCAYATGCAGTTGCTTCAAGACGTCTAAAAACTTCTTAAATTGAACATTCTRCTCTTTCTTCTGCAACCGTTTAGGATATGGTGGCGCTAGCTTGTACTCTGCTGGAGCATTTTCATGCTCTGCCTGCTTTCTTTTCTCGGGTATTCTGTTCTGTGAAGACCCTGTCGCAGGTGCTCTAGCAATTACTGGATTAATTGATTGCTTGGATGTGTTCTGACCCTCATTTGGTATGCTCTGATGGAGTAGGTACGACTACTTCTGCTGGCTCACTGTCCTGTTCTGACTGAGGTTCTCCTTGGTCAACTTGAGCACGTTCCTTAATCAATGCTGGAGCATTCGGGTGTGTCGGAGGTAATGTTTTCCCACTTCGCAGAGTGAAGGCCTTGCATTGTTCCTTACCGTCTCTCTTTGGCACTTCTGTATCATTGGGCAATGCTCCAACTGGTCTACTCTTCAAATCCGTAGCTAACTGGCCTATTTGCAACTCTAGGTTCCTCATTGATGCAGCCTGGCTTTGCATAGTGGCGTCATTATTGGCCATGTGTTGCTTCATCATTTTTTCCAATGATGCAAATGATCCTTCTGTTTACTTCTATGCTACCATTTGTCCTTGATTCGAAAACCAGTAGGATAACTTACTTTCTGTTGAAAAGTTGGAGCATTGGATGTTCCAGYGTTATGTCCTCCTTGATTGCCACTCCAACTAAAATTGGGGTGATTCCTCCAGTCAGGATTGTACGTATTCGAATATGGATTGTTTCTATTATGTTGCGGGTTCCCCGAATAATAAACTRACTCCGAATTTCTAGGGCAGTTGTTGTAATGGTGATCTCCCTCGCAGAAAGAACATGAAATCCCTTKAATKTGATTGACATTAGCCTTACYAGTTGACSCTCCAATTGAACTTTGTTGCGTCATACTTCTCATTACCAAGTCCGTCAGATTCTCAATCTTCGAATTTAATGCARTGTATGATTTAGACTCAACTAGCCCCTTACTTGAGTTTCCTTGAACAGCTCTAGGATCAGACCATGAGTGATTGTTTGATGATATTCTTTCTAAAATATTGAATGCTTCAGCATATAGTTTTGTTAGCAAAGCCYCATTTGCGGATGCATCAATTACTAAGCSTGTGGCATGATTCAGACCTTTGTAATGTGTTTCTATCTGTATGCATCTTGGAATCCCATGGTGCAGGCATCTCTGCAATAATCGCTTGAAACGCTCCCACGATTCACTGATTGATTCCCYAGCAAATTGCTGRAAATTGTTGATCTCACTACGATACTTAGCACTTTTGCTGGGTGGGAAATACTTCATCAAAAACTTCTCAGCCAAGTCATCCCAACTTGTAATAGATTCTGAAGGAAGGGACTCCAAGCATGTTCTRGCTTCATCTCTAAGTGAATATGGAAATAACTTAAGCCTCARCACTTCTTTGCTCAATCCTTCATCCTTGAATGAATTGCAAACTCCTATAAAGAATTTCAGATACTGATACGGGTCGTCAGTAGCATGTCCATGAAGCTGACCCACTGTCTGGAGCATCTGAAATATCACTRGTTTCAGCTCAAATTTGGAAGCTTCAATTTCTGGCTCCGTGATAACTAGGTTGAAAGTGTAGAATGTCGAGSCTGCATATGCTATGACTTCCCTATYGATGTCGTCTGCTAAGAGTACAGCGTTGAGAGGGGCATTGCTACATCAGGATTTGCAGCGACAGGAACCCCATCTACTATTTCCTCTATCCTCACATTCGGTCTTATAGGCACATTACACTGAACTAGCAGGTTCAGTCTGTCCATGTTGGCTACCGCTTGTTGTCGCCTCTACTCTCRTATATTTYTGCGGAAGGTACGCTCTATTTCGTGATCAAGAATATATTTTAATCCTTCGTAATCGTTCATGCACCTCGCAAAARACCCAAACTATAGGCATGATTAGGGACCTCATTCCTGAGTATCCCTATAGTTATAGAAAATTGCTAACCACAAGCAAAACAAATCAACACCTACAAGCCCTCTCTGGTCAATACAGAAGCTAGTAACACGAAAYAGCGGCCAACMGTAGCGTGAAGATTAAGAAATCAACTCAGAATTGCTTAAAAATAAATGTAGCAACTAGAGGTTCGATCTCTAGTCGATTACAACATTTAAATCCCCCCTACAATGGGGTTTAGCTCATAATGGGTAAAAAAAACAAAATGAAGAAGAAGATACAACCTATAGTAGAAAAATAGCTAAAAGAMAGAGAAGAAGAAGCAGTCAGCTAGTTCCAGCAGGCGAACTTCCCTTTTCTAGCGTCAGCTCTCCTCCCGAAAATGGGTATATTATGTTCCTTGGTCTTTTCAGCTCTCAATTTTTGTCTTCCTTGGGATAYGCGTGTCTGTYGGCTAGGGCAACATTCCCTTTAAATATCGGGTCCCGTTTTTAGGGCACCCGACTGGGGATTGTACGGACATAAGTGAATCCCGTGTTTTTGAATTAACTGTACGGACACTCATGCTCTGGCATCGCTATGTTCAAGCTTTTGTATGCTCTGCCTTGAAAATGCTTTGACTTTTCTTATCTAGTTCAGCACTTCCTTCTCTTCCTAGCTCTTCTTTAAAAATCTGTGCAAATGAACCATAAATATAAGAGTTTATGCTACTTTTGGCCAAAGTTCTCAAGACTAATGATATTTAGCTAAGAATTTGCAATTAAACACTATTCATGCTAGTTATGACCTAAAACCGACACACTTTGACATTTTAATGCACATTTTCACCCAAATAATCACCAGAATAACTCTCTTTTGGAGAGTTATCAACAGCATCCTCTATAACATCCTCACTAGACGCCAAAGTAGCAAAACAATTTCCACCCACAACAGGCCGAATCAATCCCGAAATCGAAACCATAGCCTCCTTATCTAGAACCACAAGCTCCCCAGTCGGAACAAGAGGAGCCGGCACTAGAGAAGCCAAAGAAGGCTCGTAGACTTTGGAGCYGACACCTGAGGAATCTTTAGAACACACACCTGTTTAGAAGTAACACRACAAGCCGCATCTGAGTTACCAAAAACACAACACTGAGAACAACGTCAATGCTWCCGAGCATACTCAATAGAAATAGGAAATAAAACATCACACACTCGGACTTTAACATAAGCGGGAAAGAAGAAGCAGCCCACATCTCATTACATACCCTAGCAAAAGAAAGCCGACTACGCTCCTCCGTAGCCTTATCAAGCCATAGCAGGGTCMTAAGCACACTAGCAATAGTACTAAGACCCCGCGGTGTCCACAGCTCAAGCGGTATATTAGAAAAGTTAACTCAGACTAGCACGATATCAAAAGTAAAAGATTGAGGAACAATACCAGRCATCCACCAACGAAGAAATAGCGACTTGCCACCAATATGTCAGGGCCCATCAATCGYGAGATGTGTTATGCAAGAACTAGAATAGAATAAGCTCATTATCCAAAAAGGTAATAATCGGCTCCTCCACCCTTGTCAAATACGAGCCACCAACCGAGAAACAACTGTATACGGAGGACGAGAATCCAAAAATTGTCCCACTAGGGAATTGACCTAAAGTTTCTCGCCTTCACTGAAAACCTCATTCGACGGCACTGTAATTATCGCCCCATCCACAAGCATAAGGGGAAAACAATCAAGCACAGACGCCGTCGAGGAAGAAGGACCGAAAAGGTGTGCCAAGATGGACGAGATGACGAGTCACTTAGAAAACCCTTCCTCTTTTCCGCAACATCACCACCAAAAGAAAGGGAAACCCCAACCTCCGAACCAATAGGAACAATCAAATTCTCGGACCTAGAAGGATCAGAACTAGTTCGAACCACTGCTGAACCAGAAGGAACCGCACTTGAACCAGCTCAAACCATTGTTGAATCGAATGGAACCAGACATAAACCGGATCGAACCACCTCTAAAGAGCGAACTAGCCCTAAATCAGCACAAACCACCTCTAAACCTGAGGAAGAAATCGGTATTGACCTATGAGCATCCACCTCAGAACCCGATAAATCAACCTCCAAACTAGATCGTCGACCTACATCATCCGGCCCATGCAAAGTTGACCTAGGTTTGTTCCCCACCGCCAAACCGATTACGACGCTGCGAGACACCACAGTCGACACTGGAGAATGACACATCATTCTAAAAGGGCCACTGTCTTTAACCTACTTATGATCYTGCATGGCCATTACAAGATTATCAAAAAACGATCGACTATCGTACGSCACATCGGAACCTACCGGCCAAACTAACCATCGCCTGTGTTAGGTGAAATTTAATCCGACCAAGTTTGCCAAAAGCAGAGCACCGCTTGCCGTCCGTTTGAAAATTAAAATAAGCCAACTGAATCAACTGATCACCGTTGGCCGTCTGAAAATTAAGATCGAAGACTGCCTGCCAAAAACTTAAGCACTGAAAAAAAAAATAGAAGAAATCCTTGAAACTGGAGCACTTTAAAAAAAAAAAGGAAAACCCCGAGCACTGCCACAAATGCGCACTTATTTGGTCGACCTTGTTTTCATTTCTAAAAAAAATCGGACGTGGCACCAATTGAGCGCCACGTCTGTAGGAGAAGACGACCTGTGAATGACCATCTATTTTCGACGACCATTTACTTTACAAACATTATTCTTAGAAATAGTTTGGTTAGTGTTAATTTTTTGGAATAAATTTAAAAAAAAACATTATTCGAAAAAATCTCATCCAACTTTATGTGTATATTTTATTAACGACTCGTCACTTTTACTTTCTTTTTCTAACATATTTCTCTCTTTAATTTACATATATTTTCCAATTTATCAAATTCTTGGACTCTTTTTTTTATTAATCATATTTTATTTTAAACTTATTTCAAATATATATGACCCACCAAACTATTTCCAAGAATAATGCTTGAAGAGACAACCTATGCTACTTCATGCTAGCGCCATGTGTTTTTTTTTTAATTCTGGCATTTCGTCTCGTGACGAGATGCAAATGCCAAATTTGTACTTCTTTTTTTTGCAAATACCAAATTTATATGTATTTATTATTCTGCTGCAGTGGTTGTGCACCCACTTTTTAATCTAGAGGCCTTGAGTTTAACCTCCGCTATAACTGCTAATCATAAAAAAATGAAATGATTACAAACGACTTTATCCAGGTCGTTCGTGTAGAGACATGCGAATGGGGGTATCTTATACAATGACCACAAAATAATTAATCTTTAGCTTTAACACTGTTAGCTAATAGATTAATATTTCAATAAGATGACCAGGTAACTTGATCTCAATCCTGAGTGAGTTATGGACTTCTGTCTGTTAGGGTCGTCCTTTGATTTGTATTAGTGAGAGTGGCTCAAGTCGCCGACTCAACATTCCTACTATTTTGCGAACAAGACCGAGTGGGGAGCTGAGAACATAACTCCACAAGATGGAATTTCACTCCTCCCGTCTTTGAGAGAGTAGATGAGTGTTCCCTTTAATGATGACTCTAGAACTTGAACAAGGGAAACCCTC
Organism: Momordica charantia; assembly: GCF_001995035.1. Next base: position 282,109 of record NW_019104707.1, read on the forward strand.
TCACTGGTCCAAGAGAGACTTTYGGTTATTGGTCGGACCATAACTGGGTTATTCATTAGGGGATCAGCGGTACTTAAGGTACATGATGTAACACAGGGGTAAAACGGTAATTTGACCCAGTTGTGGTTACGAACACTTGGTGAAGRATTGACTTGCAGTTAATGGTCGATATTCGTTGACACATAAATATTCTATAGTGAGAAGAGTACATCTGCGGATTTTTAGTGGATTAACCCGCAGTTAACATATGTTGATTAAGGTGGTTAATGAGTTTAATCAATTAATCTCATAGCRTTGGAACTTTTGATCTATAAGCCTATTAGGTCCCCTTGCTAGTTCGTAAAGGTAATTAAGAACATTAAGTCTTGGAAATAATTTGATTTTTTCAAATTTAATTACAGGGAATTTGAGTTAATTGTATATGACACAATTAATATAATGTATGATGATGCATTATAAAACTATATAGTATCAGAGAATAATGTTAATTGGATTCATATTAAAACTATAGGTTAAAATTTAATGTGAATTAGATTCATATTAAATACTGTAAATTAGGAAGGAAATGTATATTTGAAWATGATTCAAATTTAATTAAATGAGATTTAATTGATTATGTTTATTTAWTTAATTAATTAAATGATATTTATTAATTATTTATTAAATTAAAATAGTTTTAATTTAATTTATTTATTTATTAAATTAAATAAATTGAATATATATATATATATTAATTAAGTTAATTAATTACATTATAGTTAACTAATTCACCACTCCCCACCAATTTTRCTCGGAAATGGTGATGTGGAGAGTGGGAGGTCTCTCTCTTTCCTCACTCATAAAAAACACAAAAAGTTTAGTGATTTGATTGATTCTTGAAAAACGTTTTACATAAAAAATAAAATCTCTCTCACCATCAAACCAACTTCAAAATTTCCCTGTAATTTTCCTTTCTAGGACGATCCCACGATCCAGGTTCTTTTCTTCTCCCGTTGACTAAGAAACTTACTGCGAGACAGCATAGGAAGATGGAAACAACCACCTATACTGGTTGTTGAGAAAACTCAATGAAAGTAACGACCATTACTGGTTGCGTAGAAAGGGCTGGAATGAGAACAAAGAGGGAAGAAATCGACTTGATTCTGTGGAATTTGAAAGGGTTTGAAACAAATCAAATGGAATGGAGAGAGAAATTTCCTATAATGAACGGATTTAAAATCCCTTTTATTTAGGGATATTTCATTTAAACCACCAACGATCAATTTTTTGTTTTTTGTTTTTTTGTGTTTATTATTTATATATTTAAGAGCCCAAATTAGTCAAATTTTAGAGGGGTTCTATACTATTTGGGCAAATTTTGAGACAAAAGTGTAAAATTTTAAACATTAGTTCATTAGTGTAATTTAAATCTCCATCTAGTCTAGTAGTTTACTTTTCCCTTAGCATATTGTATATACTAAGGGTGTGTTTGAGAGTGATTTTGATAGGATCAAAATCACTTTTTCCATTGGCAAAATCACTTTTCTTTTCATTGATCATGTTTGACAAATTAAAAAATTGATTTTAGTAAAGTTTAAAATCACTACAAATTGATTTTTAAGGTATCATGATTTTAGAAAATCAATTATATATGAATCTCTTCTTTCAAAATCACTAATTCTACCATCACTCCCAAACACACCCTAAAAGTGCATCATTCATTTAATAAAAACAAAATAATAGTAATGACCAAAATAGTTATTTTTAAAGAAAAAAAATATTTTAAAAATTTAGGGATCGGAATGAAATGAACTTAAAAGTTCAATGACTAAAATAGACATTTTAAAAGTTAAAAGACAAAGATAGAATAATCTTGAAAGTCCATTCAAATTAATTATCAAGTAAATTTGATCCATTGAAATTTTGTGGTTAAAATCAAGCTAAATATATGAGTCCTAATGTTTGAGAGTTTTTCCAATTTAGTCCCTATTTTTTCAAAATTTTAATTTGATCCTTTTTTTAACATTTTTCAATTTAGTCCCTCACATTGGTAAACTTTAAAATTAGCTTAGGATAAACTTACATGGTATAATATTTATTGATTTGATAGACAAATAAAAATATCAAATATGAAAAAGGAGTTTCTAATACATCCTCCAAATTTCTAAGCAACTCGTATAATTTTAGAGAATTATTCTCTCGTCGATTCACTAAATATTATGTAATTAGGTAAATTTATCATCCTCCCATGTTAATATTGGCCAATTTTGAGAAACTAGGTTGGTAAATGTAAAAAAATAAGGCATGAAATTAAAACTTTTTAAACAATGGGCCGCACCAAAAAACTCTCAAACGTGAGTAATTAAAACATATATGTCTTTTTTTTTTCCTTTTTTTTAACTAAAAATACATTATGGACAATGTTGTGAATCTAAAATTATCTTATAGGAGAAGAATTTAGTTACTGTAATTTTGACCCTAATCGTGGTTCATTAGTTCAGAAGGGCCAAGCTAAATCAAAACATTCATAGCAAATAGAAATGGGTCCAAATTGTTATCTCTACTAGTTAGAAACCGTTATATTTATTTGTTATATTGTTATATTTGTTATTAGTCTGTTATAGTTTGTTATTGTCTCCACTCACGGTATATATATATCCTATTGTTAAAGCTTAAAGATATGGGATATTGATTTTATCTTTCAACCCTTYGCATTAAAAGTTCTCATGGTATCAGAGCAGGTATGACATCTGTCTTCTAATTCCTTTTCCATGTGTCAATAACCACTTCCTGAAATTTATCATTATTGACCTTCGTCAACCAGCGCAAGGGTTTTCAATCTCCTCTGTCCTCGATTTTCAAATCATGGCTTCTCTTCAACTTGAGAAAGACTTGAATTCACCGATTTTTCTTCTATCGAACATCTGTAATTTGATTTCGATCTGGCTCGATTCTACAAATTTTGTTTTGTGGAAATTTCAACTCATGGCTATTCTAAAAGCTGACAAGCTTTTCGGTTATGTTGATGGATTGAAACCACCTCAGGAGAAATTTCTTCCTTCCACAACATCTGGATCTGGATCGTCGTCTCAATCTGTTAATCCCGCCTATGAAGATTGAATTGCACGCGATCAAGCTCTCATGACACTAATAAATGCTACTTTATCTCCATCTGCCCCAGCATACGTTGTCGGCAGTACCTCTTCGAAGGAAATTTGGGACACTCTGGAGAAGCATTATTCATCAAGCTCACGCACTAATGTTGTTAATCTCAAATCTGATCTTCAATCCATATCCAAGAAAGTCGGTGAGTGTATTGATGATTATGTAAAACGTATCAAGGAGGTTAAGGACAAATTAACAAATGTCTCTGTAGTTGTCGATGATGAGGATCTGTTAATTTACACTTTGAATGGTTTACCGTCTGCGTATAATGTCTTTCGCACATCTATGCGTACTCGGTCTCAATCCGTTACTTTTGATGAACTTCATGTTCTTATGAAATCGGAGGAAGTTGCTTTGGACAGGCAGGTGAAACGAGATGATTTGTTTTCTCAAAATACTGCTCTCTTTGCAGTTCCAAATCCATCTCACATGGCTCCTGTTTATAACTCAAATAGCTCTCGTGGTAAAGGAAATCAGGGTCATGGTCGTACTATTGGAAATCAAGGCCGTGTTCGATTTTATTCTACATCCTAGCATCCGAATTTGAATCAAGGGCGTGGTGGCAAACATGGTTTTCCTCAAGCTAAAAGTCGAATTCCTTGTCAAATTTGCCACCGTTTAGGCCACACTGCCCTTAATCGCTTCAACCGGATGAATTATAACTATCAAGGACGACATCCACCAGCTCAACTCGCTGTCATGGTGGCCTCACAAAATCTTGCTGCTGTTGCAAGACCAAATCATTCACCGACTGTCATTTTTCCTGCTCATCAGCCCTCTGGTTTTCCTGCTCTGGCTTCCTCTCAGTGGCTTGCCGATTCTGGATGTAACACCCACATTACAGCTGATCTATCCAATCTGTCTGTCGCTTCTGAGTATAGTGGAGATAATCATGTTTCGGTTGGTAATGGTCAAAATCTTCCAATTTCTCACACAGGTCATGGTCTTCTTCGAACTCCTTCTTCTGTTTTCTCCTTATCAAATCTTTTTTATGTTCCTCATATCGCAACAAACCTTCTTTCTATCCATCAACTTTATTTCGATAATAATTGTACTGTTCTCTTTGATACTGACTATTTTCTTGTTCAGGACAAAACTATGGGGCAAAATTTTGTACCAAGGCCCTAGTGTCAATGGCTTGTACCCCTTCAATTCTGCTTCTGTTGATTCTTCTTCCATGTCTTCTACTCCTACTGGTCTTACAGCTCATGTTGGTGCACATTCCTCTTATGATCTTTGGCATATCGGTTAGGTCATCCTAGCCTCCCTACTCTTTAACTCTGTTTTTCAGTTACTTCAATTACCTACTATTTCTTCTGTAAAGCATGATTGTGAGTTCTGCTTGTATGGCAAAATGAAGAAGTTGCCTTTTCCAATTTCTCATTCTGTGTATTCCTCACCTTTAGAGGTTATTCATACTGATGTATGGGTCCTGCCCCTGAATTTTCTGTTAATGGGTACAACTATTATGTCTCTTTTATTGATGATTTTACCAAATATACTTGGCTTTTTCCAATAGTTCATAAATCTGATGTCTGCAACATTTTTCAAACTTTTAAGCCTCTTGTTGAAAATTTACTATCCTGTAAAATTAAAATTCTTCGTAGTGATGGAGGGGGTGAGTTTATAAATCACTCTCTTCATTCCTATCTCAATTCTCATGGCATTCTTCATAAAAAAATCATGTGCACACACCCGAACAAAATGGTGTGGCTGAACGCAAACACCGTCACATTGTTGAAATGGCCATTTCCCTAATGACTAAGGCTTCTATTCCTATTAAGTTCTGGTCATTTGCCTTCTCTGCTGCTGTATTCCTTATAAATCGTTTACCATCTCCTTCCTTAGCTCATAAATCTCCTTTTGAGTGTCTCTTTCGTCGTCTCCCTGATTATTCTCATCTTAAAACGTTCGGTTGTGCCTGCTATCCTCTTTTAAAGCCATACAATTCACATAAACTTCTACCCAAAACGTCGAAGTGTGTCTTTCTCGGTTATCCCTTAGATTATAAGGGTTATTTGTGCTACAACATGAGCTCTCACAAGTTCTATACCTCTAGACATGTTCATTTTGATGAATCTTCTTTTCCTTTCTCTACTGCTACTTCCCCTGCTACTTCCTTTTCCCCTTCTTCTCCTTCTCCTATTTTACCTCTTCTCTTGTCTACTTTATCATCTCTGTCTAGCCCTTCCGCTGTTTCATCATCTTCTTCTCCTACCTCTCCCTTAGATTCTTCCACTGCCTCTGATTCTGATTTCTCCACTCATACTCAAGCTACTGATTTCGGGCTGTCTTGTCCACATCCACCAACACCAGTTTCTTTGGTTGATGCATCACATACTGTACAATCTGTTGTTCATGGTTATGCTGGTATTTCTTCCTCTGTTGTTGACATGAATACACCAACACCAACACCTATTCCTAGTTGTGTTCCACAGTCCACAAATATCCATCCAATGCAAACTAGAAGCAAATCAGGGATATCTAAAAAAAAGGTTTTTTTTTGCTCACTCTATCATTCCTGAGACTGATGAACCTTCCTCTTACTCTAAGGCCTCTCAACTTGCCATTTGGCAACAGGCCATGAAGGAGGAATTTGATGCTCTTGTTAGGCAACGAACTTGGGAACTTGTTCCTTTACCTATTGATAAGGTTGCAATTGGTTGTAAATGGGTGTATCACATCAAACAACACCCCGATTCTATTGCTCGACATAAAGCCTGTTTGGTAGCAAAATGGTATCAACAAGAGGGTATTGACTATGATGAAACCTTTAGTCTTGTTATCAAAAAGCCTATTGTTCGTATCATTCTTTCATTAACTGCTCAATATGGTTGGAGTCTTCGTCAACTTGATGTTAAGAACGCCTTTTTACATGGAGAACTTAATGAAGAGGTATATATGCAGCAGCCTCAAGGGTTTGTTAATTCCATGTATCCTAATCATGTCTGCAAATTGATTAAATCTTTTTATGGATTGAAACAGGCTCCTCGTGCCTGGTTTGACTGTTTTACCTCATATCTCCTTACATTAGGCTTCATGGCTTCCTCTGCCGACTCATCCTTGTTTGTTCATCAATCGACTGGTTCATATACATACTTGTTACTCTATGTTGATGATATTATTGTAACAGGGAATAATCCATCTTATATTGATGGTCTTATTTCTCAACTTCGTATGCATTTTGATATGACGAATCTTGGTGGTGTTACATATTTTCTTGGTTTGGAAATCTCTCGCTCTACCAATGGTATTCATGTCTCTCAAACAAATTATGCTCGGGATCTTCTCTCTCGTTTTGGTATGGTTGCCACAAAGCCTTGTCGTACTCCTTTTGTCTATAAAGACTGTTTTTTATGCTACTCCTCTGTGTTCAGTTGCTGATGCTCATAMTTATAGAGCTATTATTGGGGCTCTTCAATATTTTACCTTCTCAAGACTTGATATTGTTTTCTCTGTTAGTCGACTCTCTCAGTTTATGCACACTCCTTCCTTACCACATTTATCTGTAGCTAAGCGTGTCTTGAGATATGTTGCCGGTTCTCTTTCCTCTAGTTTACTTTTTCGGAAGGATGTTTCTGCTTCTTTGAATCTTATGGCCTTTTCTGATTCTGACTGGGCTGGGGATCCATCTGATCGGCGCTCTACAACAGGATTTGTTGTTTTTCTTGGGCCTAATCCTATCTCTTGGGTGGCTAAAAGGCAAGCTACTGCTTCCCGCAGTTCAACGAAAGCCAAGTATCGTGCTCTTGCATCCACCGCAGCTGAATTGTTTTGGCTTCGACAGCTTCTAAAGGATATTTGCCTTGTTCTTTCTCAGCCTCCTTTAATATGTTGCGACAATCAGTCGGCTATCCAGTTGGCTCGAAATCCGGTTTTCCATGGGCGTACGAAACATGTGGAGATCGATTTTCATTTTGTTCGGGAGGAGGTTATTCGGCGTGATATTTCTCTTCAATATGTTCCTACTTCTTCTCAGCTCGCTGATTTACTAGGCTCTTCAATATGTTCCTACTTCTTCTCAGCTCGCTGATTTACTCACCATCAGTGGTGATCGTTTTAATTTTCTGAAGTCCAAACTCATGCCCTCTTTCTTAGGCTTGGTTTGAGGGGGGATGTTATCTGTACCAGTTAGAAACGGTTATATTTATTTGTTATATTGTTATATTTGTTATTAGTCTGTTACAATTTGTTATTGTCTCCACTCACTATATATATATATCCTATTGTTAAAGCTTAAGATATGGGATATTGATTTTATCTTTCAACCGTTTGCATTAAAAGTTCTCACAAATCTCATGATTGACACCTTGACAACCAAATGTAGTAGCGTCAAGCTCTCGTTAACGCAAGTTGACCAAAACACTCACTACCAACTGATAGTGTACTTTATAAACCACATTTCATGTCATTCAGGTGGGAATCATTTGGCAAATTTTGACTCTTTATGGCTTATTTACGTACATAACTGATGTTTTTACTGGATCGAGCCATTAGAAAGAATTGGAGCATAAACGATCAATTGAGAGGAAAACTTGAGCAAAGAGGAGAGGTTAATTCAGCCACATTAGTGCCGTAGCGCCAGCATACAGCGCCATGGCGCCTGTAGGCCATAATTGAGAGTAAAATTCCGAATAAACAGCACCACAGCGCCATCAAGCAGCGCCATGGCGCCTGCAGACGAAACTTAGGCTTTCTTCTATGATGACAGCACCGCAGCACTATCTTGTAGCGCCATGGTGCTACAAACTTTGCGTGTCCGTCACAATTCTGGGACAGCGCCATGTCGCTCACTAATGACGTCATGGCACTGTAGCGATGTCATTTCATAAATAAAAAATTAGTGTGTCGTTTTGGGGGACATTTGGACATTCTTACATTGAGAATTGAAGTTTTGAAAGGTTATGCTCGTGAGTCGAAGCAATGAGGGCGAGGAGACAATTTTTGAAGGTTTGTGATCGTAGAGATTGAGTCAGGGACGGTCAATCGACACAACGACTTTAGTTTCTCTCATTTCTCTTATCTTTTCTAGATTTATTATGAAATTCTCAGTGGGATTTTGTTGTATTTTTATGAACATGAGCAGCTAATTTTCTTGTTCTAGAGATTGATGTAGTCGCTGAATTTATGTGTTGGATTTATTAAAAATTGTCTTTATTGATGTATTCTTAATTTATTTGTGCATTTATTTGCTTAATGTCTTTAATCTCTTGATCACTCATTAATTGATGTTAAATCTGAATCTTACGCTTGGGAGAGGTGGTTTAGATTGGAACTTGAATGTATGACTGGGGTAGTTCTAAGATCACGAGATTTAGAATTACTTTAGAGGTTAAAATAGTGAGCTTGGGATATATCACTTGCCTGCATAGGGTTAGACTGCACTGCTATTTATAGCTGTGAGGGTGGTTCCAGAACCTTCTGTAGTTGAGCCCTAATTCGGAGTTACGAGGCCTAATGATCGGCCTCGGCCCCGAATAGATGTGTTTAACCTCCTGATGTAGATCCGAGCGGAGGAGGCTCACATGGTATCTTGGCCTGAAGGCGATTGTTGAGAAGTAGGCGCCTCGGCGCCAACCACACCTCGGCACCAAGGCGCCATGACAGCCTCGGCGCTAGGTCGTCCTTTGGGTCGGCCCGTTACATCGCAGGCTGGTCTCCCCCAGTCGATGATCTCGGACATCAGTTTCTTGTCTCATTTTGGGTTGTTTTTGTTCTCTATAACAATGACCCCCACTCTCAAAACAGAGGACGAATAATTGTACCAAAATCTTTGTTTTGAGAGTACCTGTCGCTTGTCGTTACCACGAGATCATTCTATAGCCTAATTTATATGTATATCAGTGGCTAATAATGTCAAGGTTTCTAACGCACAGAGCTTCTACCAAAAGCTTTTGATCCAATTTTGGATTTTAGCTGCTTGGTTCCTGCCACTGGTTTTGTGCCTTGAGCTTGCCGATACTATTCATGATTTGGAAGTTTTTTCCAATTTCCAATTTGTGAAGCGACCGACCCCTCGAGTGAGGCAAGTCGAGCCCTAGTCATCAACTTAATTCGACCACCCATGACAAGGCAAAACCGGTTGAGGAGGTAGAATCTGTCCCTCTGACAACACGAGTCAACATTGGAACCAGGTTGGGGAATGAGGAAAGAGAAAGCCTTATAAACTTCCTCATATGCAACGCCGACATGTTCGCGTGGTCACATGAGTACATGCCAGGAATCGATCGAGGAGTGATGGTACATCGACTCGACGTCGACGAGAGCTGTAAGCCACTAAAACAGAAGCGTCGCTCATGCAACCAAGAAAGGAACGAGATTGTAGTTGAACAGGTGGAGGAGCTACTGAAAGCAGGCTTCATTCGGGAAGTACATTATCCCCAGTGGATATCCAACGTAGTGTTGGTAAAGAAGCCGAATGGCAAATGGAGAATGTGCATCGACTTCACATACCTAAATAAGGCATGTCCAAAGGATTCTTTTCGTTTGCCTCGAATAGATCGACTGGTTGATGCCATTGCAGGGCATGAAAGATTGAGTTTTATGGATGCCTACTCCTGATATAATCAAATCAAGATACATTTACCGGATCAAGAGAAAACCTCTTTTGTCACGAGTCGAGGTTTATATTGCTACACTGTGATGCCGTTTGGATTGAAGAATGCAGGTGCGACTTACCAACGAATGGTGAATCGGATGTTTGCAGCCTTAATCGGCAAAAATATGGAAGTCTAAGTAGACGATATGCTGGTAAAGAGTCGAAAGAACAAGCGACACGAGGAGGATTTGGCAGACGCATTCGATGTTTTGCGAAAGTACAAGATGAAGCCGAATCCTACCAAATGTACGTTTGGAGTGACCTCGGGCAAATTCCTAGGATTTTTAGTACACCAAAGGGGAATCGAAGCCAATCTAGATAAGATCAAAGTTGTTCTGGAGATGGATCCACCCAGAACTCTGAAGCAACTACAGGGACTCAACGGAAGGATAGCAGCAACAGATTCGTTAGCCGTTCAACTGACAACTGCCTGCCATTCTTCAAAATCCTGAGGAAGAAAGGACAATTTGAATGGACAGAAGAGTGCGATACTGCCTTTAAGGATCTGAAGCAGTACTTGAGGGCAGCCTCACTCCTCTCAAAGCCAATCATAGGTGATGAACTCTACTTATACTTAGTTGTATCCGACACTGCAGTAAGTTCCGCGTTGATAAAGGAAGAAGATGAACGACAGCCTCCAATCTACTACACAAGCAAAGCAATGGTAGATGCAGAGCTTAGATACCCGCAAATGGAGAAATTGGCATTAGCACTGGTCACTTCGGCTCAGAGACTACGTCCGTATTTCCAAGCTCACAGAATAACCGTCCTCACCAACTTTCCCTTGCGACAGATTTTGTAAAGGCCAGACACTTCTGGGCGACTGGTGAAGTGGGCTGTGGAGCTCAACAAGTACGACATTCACTATAAGCCAAGAACTGCCATGAAAGGGCAGACTGTGGCAGACTTCGTAGCAGAATTAACCCCAACAGAACCTCAAGTATATAGTATCGACCCACAATTTATTGAGGAAGAGAAACCCTGGACACTTTACGTAGATGGGTCCTCAAATTTTCGAGGATGCAGGGTAGGACTTCTACTGGTCTCTCCGGATAGAGAGAGATTCGAATATGCACTGCGGTTCAATTTTCATGCATCCAACAACGAAGCCGAGTATGAAGCTCTACTAGCAGGACTAAAGGTGGCCAGGTACGTTGGAGTCAGAAATATACTGATACTCAGCGATTCACAGTTGATTGTAAGTCAGGTGAAAGAGGAGTTCCAAGCTAGAGAACCGCGAATGACGAAATACCTTTCTCAGGTAAAAAACCAGTTCGACCAATTATCAAAATATGAGATTCGACAAATTCCACGTGCTCAAAACGTCAACGCCGATGCGTTAGCTCGATTGACTGCATCTTATGAAACCGACCTAGGAAGAACTGTACCGATCGAGATTCTACCCGAGCCAAGCATAGAAGCTCAGGAAGCAGTGGATATCGACAAGCAAGGACAACCAAAAGAAAACTGGATGAGCCCTTTGATCAAATATTTGAGAGACGGGATCCTGCTTACTGAAAAGATAGAGGCCCAGCAGCTACAACGACGAGCAGCAAGATACGTACTTAAAAATGACAATTTGTACAAAAGAGGTTACTCGTTGCAGCTTTTAAAATGCCTAACGCCCGACGAAGCTGACTACGTCATGAGAGAGATACATGAGGGCGTTTGCGAGAGCCATTCTGGAGCATGATACCTAACTCACAAAATAGTTCGACAAGGGTACTACTGGCTGACCATGCTGAACAACACGAAGCAATTCACCAAAAAATGCGACAAATGGCAACGGTTTGCAATAGTACCTAGGTAACTGCCAGAGTCTCTAACGAGCATAATGAGTCCTTGGCCCTTTGCTCAGTGGGGAATAGACCTTATAGGGCCCCTCCCACTAGGAAAAGGGCTAGACCAAATTTGCAGTAGTGGCAGTCGATTATTTTACTAAATGGGCCGAAGCCAAAGCCCTAGCTACAATTAGTGAGAAAAAAGTCACCGACTTTATCTGGAAGAACATAATTTGCTGCTTTGGAATACTCTACACCATTGTCAGTGATAATGGGAAGCAGTTCGACAATGTTGCCTTTCGAGAATTTTAGAGGGAGTTGGACATTAAGCACATCTGTTCCTCGCCAGCACATCTGCAAGCTAATGAGCAGGTTGAAACAGTCAACAAAATCATCAAAAGAACTTTGAAAACCAGATTAGAAAAGCTTAAAGGGTTGTGGGCAGAGGAGCTTCTCAATGCATTATTGGCCTACAGAACAACACCTTGTACTTCGACGGGAGAAACGTCATTTCCACTGTCATTTGGCTCTGAAGCAGTGGTGCTAGTGGAAATTGGTCTCCCTTCCCCAAGGGTAGAGCAGTTCAGTCTACCCGACAACAATGAGTCCGTGCAGCTTAGCCTCGGCCTATTAGAAGAACATCGAGAAACAGCACGACTACGAACTCATATAGCTCGATACTACAACTCGAAGGTTTAGAAGCGTGACTTTAAAGAAGGTGATTTAGTGCTAAGAAATATTATGTCTAATACCAAAGATTGAACTAGCGGGGCGTTTGGGCCAACATGGGAGGGCCCATACAAAGTCACTAAAGTGGTTCGAGCAGGCACTTATGCTCTAGAAGACCAACGGGGGAAGGCCTTACTACACCCATGGCACGCTCAGCACCTCAAAAGATACTACCACTAGTTCGACATATTTCTATACATTTTTATGTTTTTCCATTATTTGGACCAACTAAGGTTATTGTAACTAAATCTTCGACAGGACGATCTTCCTACTAATAAAGTCTTCGACATTCGATGTGGTACTTGAGTTTTTATGTTCATTCTGAAATAAATTTCTCAAGCAGGGAGCATCATATGAATATCTACATATCTAYGACCAATCAAGAAACTCGAAATTGGGACACATCTAGAAGCAAGCCAAACAGGCAAAAAGCCAGTAACGGCTCAGCATGGTCAAAACTAAAGCAGAAAAATACAGGACATAAAACTGTTTGGCATAAAAAGTCAGACAAGTTAGAAACCCAAAGGTAACATTAGTTCTGTTAAAGTTAGATCCCAAGGCCAAAAGTAAACGGTTTAAACTCAGATGAGAATAAAACCAGGCTCAGGAGACTTGATTATGGCCAACGAAAATTGGAAAAAACTTCCAAATCATGAATAGTATCGACAAGCTCAAGGTACAAAACCAGTGACAGAAACCAAGCAGCTAAAATCCAAAATTGGATCAAAAGCTTTTGGTAGAAGCTCTGTGCGTTAGAAACCTTGACATTATTAGCCACTGATATATATATAAATTAGGCTATAGAATGATCTCGTGGTAACGACAAGCAACAGGTACTCTCAAAACAAAGATCTTGATACAATTATTAGTCCTCTGTTTTGAAAGTGAGGACCATTGTTATAGAGAACAAAAACGACCCGAAACGAGACAAGAAATTGAAGCTTGAGATCATCGACTGAGGGAGACTGGCCCGCGGCGTAACTGGCCGGCCCAAAGGACGACCTAGCGCCGAGGCGCCTACTCTCAACAATCGCCTTCAGGCCAAGATACCATGTGGGCCTCCTCCGCTCGGATCTACATCAGGAGGTTAAACACATCTATTCGGGGCCGAGGCTGATCATTGGGCCTCGCAACTCCGAATTAGGGTCAACTACAGAAGGTTCTGGAACCACTCTCACAGCTATAAATAGCAGTGCAGCCTAACCCTATGCAGGCAAGTGATTATTATATTCTTAATAAGTGGGAGAATTAATTGTGCTTGGGAGAGACAATTATGATTSATGATTTTTTAACTTATAGATTAATTGCAATATTCAATTTTTGCGTGTTTAATTTGTCTGCTTGTAGGTTCAGTTGGTGAAATCATTTCCCTAGGACCTGTTCTTCATAAAAGTTTTCCTTAGAGTATTTTAGTCGCTTTGTTATTTGATATTTGTCTTTCAAAAGAAATTCTTTATTGTTTCTCTAGATAAAATTGAACAATAATATTTGTAGTACTTGAGTGACTAGAAACCCAATCCAGTGGACGATATCGGTAATTACTTACCATTTTTATTAAAACTTGACTCATACACTTGCGATAAGCATTTTTCTATTACACCAACCTATTTAGACATCTATCTTAGTTCTAAAGGTTGTGAATTTGAATCCTTCACCCCACTTATTATACTAAAAAAAGAATATATATGTTACAAATTTTGTATAATTATTATTTTCATTAATCAATCTAAGCATAGAATTAATACATACACACATATATAGGGTATGAAATATTTGTCGACATCTCAATCGATATTTCCACGTGTCCACAAGTTCACTATCAACATGGAGGGTAAATTAACATTTCCATAGTATTGAAAAAAAACGAAAAAATATAAAAGATAGACATAATATTAATATTAATCATTGTTAACTTATTTAGAAATAGTGAAAGATTACTTTTTAATTTAAAAGATTTACAAACTTTTTTTTTTCTATAATCTTTCCAAGATAATATCTATCGATATTGACATTTTATTGATATTTCCATCTACATTTCAATCAAATTGAGATTTTATAGAATCTTTTATATATATATACACTTCTAATGGTCGATAATATATGTTAGATTGAATTTAATATTTTATTGAATGTGTATTTGATTAACTAAATCTTAAAAAAAAATGTACCAAAAAAAAGACCTAAAATTTTCGTGTCCGTTAATTTGATTTGTAAACTTTTTGACCAGTTCAGTTCAGTTCACCGCAACTTTCCGGGAAAGCAGAGCAATCCACCACCGTTTTTTGACCAACTTTCTCTGACACCAAACAGACAACTTTCTTGGAATATTTCAAATTATTTTTCTTTTTCTTTTTCTTTTATTTTTTCCTTTTCGTCCGTAGCCACGATTTTCCTTTTCCTTTTTTATTTTGTTTCAATCCCTAACATTAATATATAGGTTTAGCGAACACGTCTGGACAAAGAAATTTGCACATCCGTATAATGTTAAGTCGAATATATTTTGATGTCTAAWGTAATTAAAAATTTTCGAGAGTCTCTCCTCTTATTTATACGAGTCTTCTTGAGTTGGATCAACTAGACCAGTTCGAACTGTTTCATTGACTTGGCCTGCAGGTTTGACTACCTCAAGTAGAGTTTGACGGGGTGGTTCGGTAACCTTATATACTTCACAAGATCGGACATTCACCTTAGCCTTTCGGCTCGTGTTGTTTTCGTGATCCCACCTCAGATATAATTTTCACACATAACATGTTTGGAGCAGAATTCTTTGTAATTTATTTATGAAAAATTTATTAATCCAACGGTTGAGTTTGAGATAATGAAACATTTATTTTATACACATTTTGAAATAAATACTAATTAAGTGTTTTTCTTACCTACTTTTAAAATTAATTTTTATTATTTAACCAGACAACATAAAAAATATTTTAAAGTAATTGTGATTTGTTAAAAACACTTTTCATCACTCTAATATTCATACCAAACTCCCTCTCATGATACATTATAAATATCATACAAATTAAATAAAAATCTATTGATAAACATTTATTTAAATCTTCTTTATATTTGTGGTTATTTTTTAGATCATCATATATACATCTAAATGAAGCTAATCATTTTAAATTTCTCAAAAAAATTATCATAGAAAGTCATTGGAACCAATGAAATACTACTACTAAATCCACAATTCATATTACAAAGCTGAGAATGTTGTTAAAAACTAAATTATAGAAGGTTAATAGCTAGCTACGACCAACCCAAATCATTATTCTCTTTGTTATTCCTACTCTTTCTCTTACGTGTTCGTCATAGTCATCCAAAACCTTGAGAATGATAGAAAGTTTGAAACTAATGAAGTCGTTGCCTAATATGATCGTTGGTTAAGGCGGTCCAGTGACATTTGTGGTGGAGACATTGCCATCGTTACCGACCACGATGATTGACTTGTCGAGTCCACCGTTGACCCTATCCATATTTGCGCATGATTAGATTAATTATATAATAAATAAAAATAAAATGATCATATTAATTTTTGTTTCACATATTTTAATTATCATTGTTTCTATTGCATAAAAAAATAAATTAAAGTAGTCCAATAAATTCAATATGGAAATGAGAGTTTAGACCTAGTATCCCAGAGGAGTTTCTAATTCCAATTAAGTTAGGTTGGAATTCCTTCTAAATAATGGGTTAGTGCAATAATTGACATCTACTCTTTCCTTCGAGGTCAGAGCTTCAAACCAGTCTCGTACCCTCAATTTATTGTACTAAAAATAATACATAAATAATTGGTGTATTTTATATTTATAAATGAAAAATTATTAAAATTTAAAATCAGCATCGGGCTCTTATTATGTTTTCATTTCATTATTCTTTTATTCTTTTAATTTATATTTTGAAAACTAACACGAGCATAGTTCATTAGATAAGGTAGGTATTTTATTATTTCTTTTGTGGTCGGAGGTTCGATTCTCATGTCCACATTTAAGCAAAAAATTGAAAAATTATAAGTAGCATAATCTTTAAATATAATTTAAAATATATTAAGGAGAGTCAAATTAAAACTGAGATTTAAAAAAAAATTATTGAGACCAAATAGAAACTTAAACTCAAACCACCGGGCAAAATGAAAGTTATAAAGATTAAATTAAAATTATACCTAAATTATTGGACCAAATTCTTTATTTTACTTAAAAAAAAATAAAAAACACGTACTTGCAGCAGCATCAGTTGGAGAAGTAGTTTCAAAAGGCTGCGAATTGGGGCTTCCTTGATTGGATTGCTGAGTCGTCTTCCGCCGTCGACGGTTGTGATCCGCCAATCTTTTCCGGCAACTCCGTTTTCCGTTGTCAAACTCCGTCAGCACATGAAACCTATAATAAAATACTCCACCCAAAATAAAACGCTTTTTCTTTTCTTTTATATATAATAATAAAATACTCCGTAAGCACATGGTTAATCACGTTTTTGTTTTTTGTTTTTTTGTTGTCTTTTTCTCTTTTTCAATGAAGACAAAATATAATTGTGTTTATTAATTCTTTCTTTTCTATTGAAAAGATTAAACTTTATTTTGTAATTATTTTTTTCTCTAAATATCAAATTAAAAAATAAAATAACCGTGAAAATTATTTTTAAAAAAATTAACAATTTTGATCCTATAATTAATCTTTGAGTAATTAATTATTATTTGTTCTAAGAAAACGATAAAGTAGTATTTCTAATTATGTATTTGATAAACCAAAAACTAAAATTGAAATGAAGAAACAAGAAATAATTATCAAACACCTTTGAAATTGAAAGAAAAGAAACGATAAATATGAATGTTACCAAACGTCTTTCAAGAAATTTATCACGTTACAATGGTAGAAGTAAATATTCAAACTTCCGACTAAAGTTGAGTTATATCAGGATAGACTCCGTTCTAAACTTTTCTTTGATATATTAGAAAAAAAAAGGGTAATTTTGTCACGTTTTGTGATGGGGTTAATAAATGAAGTCCTCTCCCTAGCAAACAAAGCGCGAACGAAATGTACGAAAATGCCAAGTGCAATGAACGAGTCTCCTGAAAGGGCTGTCGACATTTACGGACGCAAATGCCCTCGGGATTTCCTTCTTGTACGGAAGGGCAATCATTATCCCGATAGTGTAAGGGGTGGGGGTATTTCGGACATTTCAGGTGAACGTGTACCTATTTGAGGAAAGCTGCTCTAGGGCTTTTGTGAAGGGCCACCGTCAAACCTGAAAACTGCAGGGAGTTTTTCTACGGACGGAATTACCCTCGGGATTTCCTCCCTGGTACGGCCAACCAATCATTGACCACTACAAGGGGCATTTAGGTCATTTCTGCTTGTAGGGTAAAAATTATCTAATTTCTAATTTGATATATAGTTTTTCTTTTTTAAATACTACAATTTAGAAAAATATTTTGACTACTTTTAACGATGGGTGTGTTTGAGAGTGACTTTAGTATGATCAAAATTATTTTTACCATTGTCAAAATCACTTTCCTTTCTATCGATCATTTTAGCAAATAGAAAAAATGATTTTGGAAAAACTTAAAAATCACTTTAAATTGTTTCTTAATATTCCGTGGATGCTGATTTTGGAAAATCAATTATACTAAAATCTTTTTTTTAAATCACTAATTTAATCATGACTTCCAAACAACCACTAACTTGAAGAGGTTATGGTTAAAAATAATGGATAAAGTTTTCATCTGTGCACTCAAAAGTGTCCGGATGTGTTTTAGAGTGATTTTAGCATGATCAAAATAATTTTTGTTGTCAAAATCATTTCCCCTTCCACCGATCATGTTTGGAAAATTTAAAAATTAATTTTAGAAAAGTTTAAAATAACTGATGAAAATTTTGAAAAATCAATTATACTCAAATCTATTTTTTTAAAATCACTCCTCGTACAATCACTTCCAAACACAAACTAAATTGATTTTTAAGATATCACTTACATAATGATTTTAGAAAATCAATTATGTTTAAATCTTTTTTTTTTTAAATTACTCATTCTACCATCACTTCCAAAATATCTTTTTAACTGCTAATGAGTTCAAATTAGCTTTCTTTCTGCTAATAAATAATCATAGAACACTTAGATAGGTGTAAACTTTAGCAACAATAACGACCGACAATCCACACCGTTGGATGGGAAACCAAAAAGCATATATAAATATTTAAAATAATTGAGTGGGGGAGTGAGGTTGTTGAGGGGCAGTTTAGGGAATTACCTGCTGCATTGCTGACAGAACCTCTGAGTCAAACCGGCGGTGACGACGGTGGAGGCTTTGGAGTGAAATTCGCAGACCTTATGGCGTCGGTGG
>NW_019104707.1:317403-327581 GCF_001995035.1 Momordica charantia
ACAGAAAACAGGCAAGCCTAACCGATCAACGAAACCCACGGGTAGAAAATCATATGGCAAAAGCCAAAATAGGTTAAAAACCCGAGGGTGTTGATTTAACTTGGGGTAAAAAACCGGCAGAAGCCAAATATGTTAGAAACCTAAGGGTACCGACTAAACTCAGGGTATAAAGGCCATTGGCAAAAGCCAAGTGGGTTAAAAACCCGAGAGTAAACCCTGAGATATAAAACATAGGCAAAAGCCAAATAGGTTAGAAACCCAAAGGTATCGACATTAGTTCTGTTAAAGTTAGATCCCAAGGCTAAAATGGTTTAAACTCAGATGAGAATAAAACCAGGCTCAGGAGACTTGATTATGGTCAAAGAAAATTGGAAAAACTTCCAATTCATGAATAGTATGGACAAGTTCAAGGCACAAAACCAGTGGCAGGAACCAAGCACTAAGATCCGAAATTGGATCAAAAGCTTTTGGTAGAAGCCCTGTGCGTTAGCAACCTTCCCATTTTTAGCCACTGATATACAATGATCTCGTGGTAACGACAAAGCGACAAGTACTCTCAAAACAAAGATCTTTACACAATTATTCGTCTTCTGTTTTGAGAGTGGGGGCCATTGTTATGGAGAACGAAAATGACCCGAAACGAGACAAGGAGTTGAAGTCTGATTGGGGAAGACCGACCCGTGACATAACGGGCCAGCCCAAAGAGTGACCTAACGTCGGGGCAGAGAACGAGGAAAGCGACCGGAGGGAAGCCCACTGAGCCACGAAGGGCTCGGTCCCGGCCCCGTGCTCGGTCCCGACCCGGGGCTCGGTCCCGACTCGTGGCTCGGCCCATGGCCCTCCAGCGACCCTTCGTCTTCGGTCCACGGTTTCGCCCAGGCCCGCCAACGAAATTAGGGTTAGATACCTATGAAAAGTTCTGGAACAACCTGACGACTATAAGTAGCGATCCAGCCTTAGAGGTAGGGACATCTAAAGTTGACTACATTTATGTTATTCTCTTGCTAACTTAAGCATCGGAGCCCGTGTGACTAGAGTCACACCGGTTTAGCTCGATTTGGTTTTGCAGATACTAGTCCCGGATCAACAAGTTTGGTGGATGCGAGGTAGTGAACYGGAGGACCGAAATCCACGCATCAACAATCAGTAACTAAATTAATTATGTTATAATCTATTTGATAATATTGGAAAGAACATGTATATCCAATTTCATGAAATCAATCAACAATAAATTCAAACGATTTTCAAATTAAATCATTCAAAATTGTCCAATAATTGATCAATCCAAATAGTTCTAATAATTTTTATGTTGTTTAATAATAAATTTAACTAAGGAAACAACCAAGCAAAAGTTGCTATGTATCACTTGTTAGAAAAAATAAACTTTAATATAGGATATATGCATGAGAGTAGTTCCAAATTTCTGTAGCAATATCTGTCGTGGTTTGGATCTTCCTCAACTATGCCTAAAGGATCATAGTATATTGGGGACTTAACCGTGTATTTATAAGTTGATTCTAGTATCTGCTTAGCAAGCCACACCACAAGTTGGAAGTTTATGGACCCTAATTAAACCACTTATTTTATCCATGAATAGCAATACATAACATTTATCATAAATTATTCCCCATTTAATTAATTAATTTAATTAATTCCAACAAATTCTTTTTTCTTAAACCTTGTCACTAAATATTTCTTTAAATTTAAATCAAACTTCATAAACACACATTAAAAATTATCATATAAATTTTGATTTATATTAAACAAAAAATTTATTTTTACAATCGGTCTAGTATAGAAAATCAAATACAATAGAAGGTAAATTTCGACTACAAAGTAAATCTAAACTTAATCTAGAAAGCTTCATCTCCTTGGCTTCATCAAATCTCCTCTAATTTCCAAATTTTATGAGAAGAAAAATCAAAAGAACCTGAAAAAACAAATGAAAAATAATCCCGCAGTAGAAACGATTGACCGCTTTTGATTCAACTCAATGTAGAAGTTAATGTTACCGGTTTTTAAAATAGAAAAATTCTATTCTAAAAGGAGGTTCAGCTTCTTGAGGCAGAAGATGACTTACGTTTGTAGATCGAGAACGAATCTTCTTCCTCGAGCGCGACTCGAATTTTGAGTCAGTACGAACAAAGAACCACGAACCAAAGATTGGACACCACCACGAAGCTACCTTAGAAAAGAACCTGGATTGTGGGATCGTCCTAGAAAGGAAAATTACAGGGAAATTTTGAAGTTGGTTTGATGGTGAGAGAGATTTTATTTTTTATGTAAAACGTTTTTCAAGAATCAATCAAATCACTAAACTTTTTGTGTTTTTTATGAATGAGGAAAGAGAGAGACCTCCCACTCTCCACATCACCATTTCCGAGCAAAATTGGTGGGGAGTGGTGAATTAGTTAACTATAATGTAATTAATTAACTTAATTAATATATATATATATATATATTCAATTTATTTAATTTAATAAATAAATAAATTAAATTAAAACTATTTTAATTTAATAAATAATTAATAAATATCATTTAATTAATTAAWTAAATAAACATAATCAATTAAATCTCATTTAATTAAATTTGAATCATWTTCAAATATACATTTCCTTCCTAATTTACAGTATTTAATATGAATCTAATTCACATTAAATTTTAACCTATAGTTTTAATATGAATCCAATTAACATTATTCTCTGATACTATATAGTTTTATAATGCATCATCATACATTATATTAATTGTGTCATATACAATTAACTCAAATTCCCTGTAATTAAATTTGAAAAAATCAAATTATTTCCAAGACTTAATGTTCTTAATTACCTTTACGAACTAGCAAGGGGACCTAATAGGCTTATAGATCAAAAGTTCCAAYGCTATGAGATTAATTGATTAAACTCATTAACCACCTTAATCAACATATGTTAACTGCGGGTTAATCCACTAAAAATCCGCAGATGTACTCTTCTCACTATAGAATATTTATGTGTCAACGAATATCGACCATTAACTGCAAGTCAATCCTTCACCAAGTGTTCGTAACCACAACTGGGTCAAATTACCGTTTTACCCCTGTGTTACATCATGTACCTTAAGTACCGCTGATCCCCTAATGAATAACCCAGTTATGGTCCGACCAATAACCRAAAGTCTCTCTTGGACCAGTGAGAGGGTTTCCCTTGTTCAAGTTCTAGAGTCATCATTAAAGGGAACACTCATCTACTCTCTCAAAGACGGGAGGAGTGAAATTCCATCTTGTGGAGTTATGTTCTCAGCTCCCCACTCGGTCTTGTTCGCAAAATAGTAGGAATGTTGAGTCGGCGACTTGAGCCACTCTCACTAATACAAATCAAAGGACGACCCTAACAGACAGAAGTCCATAACTCACTCAGGATTGAGATCAAGTTACCTGGTCATCTTATTGAAATATTAATCTATTAGCTAACAGTGTTAAAGCTAAAGATTAATTATTTTGTGGTCATTGTATAAGATACCCCCATTCGCATGTCTCTACACGAACGACCTGGATAAAGTCGTTTGTAATCATTTCATTTTTTTATGATTAGCAGTTATAGCGGAGGTTAAACTCAAGGCCTCTAGATTAAAAAGTGGGTGCACAACCACTGCAGCAGAATAATAAATACATATAAATTTGGTATTTGCAAAAAAAAGAAGTACAAATTTGGCATTTGCATCTCGTCACGAGACGAAATGCCAGAATTAAAAAAAAAACACATGGCGCTAGCATGAAGTAGCATAGGTTGTCTCTTCAAGCATTATTCTTGGAAATAGTTTGGTGGGTCATATATATTTGAAATAAGTTTAAAATAAAATATGATTAATAAAAAAAAGAGTCCAAGAATTTGATAAATTGGAAAATATATGTAAATTAAAGAGAGAAATATGTTAGAAAAAGAAAGTAAAAGTGACGAGTCGTTAATAAAATATACACATAAAGTTGGATGACATTTTTTCGAATAATGTTTTTGTTTTAAATTTATTCCAAAAAATTAACACTAACCAAACTATTTCTAAGAATAATGTTTGTAAAGTAAATGGTCGTCGAAAATAGATGGTCATTCACAGGTCGTCTTCTCCTACAGACGTGGCGCTCAATTGGTGCCACGTCCGATTTTTTTTAGAAATGAAAACAAGGTCGACCAAATAAGTGCGCATTTGTGGCAGTGCTCGGGGTTTTCCTTTTTTTTTTTAAAGTGCTCCAGTTTCAAGGATTTCTTCTATTTTTTTTTTCAGTGCTTAAGTTTTTGGCAGGCAGTCTTCGATCTTAATTTTCAGACGGCCAACGGTGATCAGTTGATTCAGTTGGCTTATTTTAATTTTCAAACGGACGGCAAGCGGTGCTCTGCTTTTGGCAAACTTGGTCGGATTAAATTTCACCTAACACAGGCGATGGTTAGTTTGGCCGGTAGGTTCCGATGTGCCGTACGATAGTCGATCGTTTTTTGATAATCTTGTAATGGCCATGCAAGATCATAAGTAGGTTAAAGACAGTGGCCCTTTTAGAATGATGTGTCATTCTCCAGTGTCGACTGTGGTGTCTCGCAGCGTCGTAATCGGTTTGGCGGTGGGGAACAAACCTAGGTCAACTTTGCATGGGCCGGATGATGTAGGTTGACGATCAACTTTAGAGGTGGTTTGTGCTGATTTAGGGCTACTTCGCTCTTTAGAGGTGGTTCGATCCGGTTTATGTCTGGTTCCATTCAATTCAACAATGGTTTGAGCTGGTTCAAGTGCGGTTCCTTCTGGTTCAGCAGTGGTTCGAACTAGTTCTGATCCTTCTAGGTCCGAGAATTTGATTGTTCCTATTGGTTCGGRGGTTGGGGTTTCCCTTTCTTTTGGTGGTGATGTTGCGGAAAAGAGGAAGGGTTTTCTARGTGACTCGTCATCTCGTCCATCTTGGCACACCTTTTCGGTCCTTCTTCCTCGACGGCGTCTGTGCTTGATTGTTTTCCCCTTATGCTTGTGGATGGGGMGATAATTACAGTGCCGTCGAATGAGGTTTTCAGTGAAGGCGAGAAACTTTAGGTCAATTCCCTAGTGGGACAATTTTTGGATTCTCGTCCTCCGTATACAGTTGTTTCTCGGTTGGTGGCTCGTATTTGACAAGGGTGGAGGAGCCGATTATTACCTTTTTGGATAATGAGCTTATTCTATTCTAGTTCTTGCATAACACATCTCACGATTGATGGGCCCTGACATATTGGTGGCAAGTCGCTATTTCTTCGTTGGTGGATGCCTGGTATTGTTCCTCAATCTTTTACTTTTGATATCGTGCTAGTCTGAGTTAACTTTTCTAATATACCGCTTGAGCTGTGGACACCGCGGGGTCTTAGTACTATTGCTAGTGTGCTTAGGACCCTGCTATGGCTTGATAAGGCTACGGAGGAGCGTAGTCGGCTTTCTTTTGCTAGGGTATGTAATGAGATGTGGGCTGCTTCTTCTTTCCCGCTTATGTTAAAGTCCGAGTGTGTGATGTTTTATTTCCTATTTCTATTGAGTATGCTCGGWAGCATTGACGTTGTTCTCAGTGTTGTGTTTTTGGTAACTCAGATGCGGCTTGTYGTGTTACTTCTAAACAGGTGTGTGTTCTAAAGATTCCTCAGGTGTCRGCTCCAAAGTCTACGAGCCTTCTTTGGCTTCTCTAGTGCCGGCTCCTCTTGTTCCGACTGGGGAGCTTGTGGTTCTAGATAAGGAGGCTATGGTTTCGATTTCGGGATTGATTCGGCCTGTTGTGGGTGGAAATTGTTTTGCTACTTTGGCGTCTAGTGAGGATGTTATAGAGGATGCTGTTGATAACTCTCCAAAAGAGAGTTATTCTGGTGATTATTTGGGTGAAAATGTGCATTAAAATGTCAAAGTGTGTCGGTTTTAGGTCATAACTAGCATGAATAGTGTTTAATTGCAAATTCTTAGCTAAATATCATTAGTCTTGAGAACTTTGGCCAAAAGTAGCATAAACTCTTATATTTATGGTTCATTTGCACAGATTTTTAAAGAAGAGCTAGGAAGAGAAGGAAGTGCTGAACTAGATAAGAAAAGTCAAAGCATTTTCAAGGCAGAGCATACAAAAGCTTGAACATAGCGATGCCAGAGCATGAGTGTCCGTACAGTTAATTCAAAAACACGGGATTCACTTATGTCCGTACAATCCCCAGTCGGGTGCCCTAAAAACGGGACCCGATATTTAAAGGGAATGTTGCCCTAGCCRACAGACACGCATATCCCAAGGAAGACAAAAATTGAGAGCTGAAAAGACCAAGGAACATAATATACCCATTTTCGGGAGGAGAGCTGACGCTAGAAAAGGGAAGTTCGCCTGCTGGAACTAGCTGACTGCTTCTTCTTCTCTKTCTTTTAGCTATTTTTCTACTATAGGTTGTATCTTCTTCTTCATTTTGTTTTTTTTACCCATTATGAGCTAAACCCCATTGTAGGGGGGATTTAAATGTTGTAATCGACTAGAGATCGAACCTCTAGTTGCTACATTTATTTTTAAGCAATTCTGAGTTGATTTCTTAATCTTCACGCTACKGTTGGCCGCTRTTTCGTGTTACTAGCTTCTGTATTGACCAGAGAGGGCTTGTAGGTGTTGATTTGTTTTGCTTGTGGTTAGCAATTTTCTATAACTATAGGGATACTCAGGAATGAGGTCCCTAATCATGCCTATAGTTTGGGTCTTTTGCGAGGTGCATGAACGATTACGAAGGATTAAAATATATTCTTGATCACGAAATAGAGCGTACCTTCCGCARAAATATAYGAGAGTAGAGGCGACAACAAGCGGTAGCCAACATGGACAGACTGAACCTGCTAGTTCAGTGTAATGTGCCTATAAGACCGAATGTGAGGATAGAGGAAATAGTAGATGGGGTTCCTGTCGCTGCAAATCCTGATGTAGCAATGCCCCTCTCAACGCTGTACTCTTAGCAGACGACATCRATAGGGAAGTCATAGCATATGCAGSCTCGACATTCTACACTTTCAACCTAGTTATCACGGAGCCAGAAATTGAAGCTTCCAAATTTGAGCTGAAACYAGTGATATTTCAGATGCTCCAGACAGTGGGTCAGCTTCATGGACATGCTACTGACGACCCGTATCAGTATCTGAAATTCTTTATAGGAGTTTGCAATTCATTCAAGGATGAAGGATTGAGCAAAGAAGTGYTGAGGCTTAAGTTATTTCCATATTCACTTAGAGATGAAGCYAGAACATGCTTGGAGTCCCTTCCTTCAGAATCTATTACAAGTTGGGATGACTTGGCTGAGAAGTTTTTGATGAAGTATTTCCCACCCAGCAAAAGTGCTAAGTATCGTAGTGAGATCAACAATTTYCAGCAATTTGCTRGGGAATCAATCAGTGAATCGTGGGAGCGTTTCAAGCGATTATTGCAGAGATGCCTGCACCATGGGATTCCAAGATGCATACAGATAGAAACACATTACAAAGGTCTGAATCATGCCACASGCTTAGTAATTGATGCATCCGCAAATGRGGCTTTGCTAACAAAACTATATGCTGAAGCATTCAATATTTTAGAAAGAATATCATCAAACAATCACTCATGGTCTGATCCTAGAGCTGTTCAAGGAAACTCAAGTAAGGGGCTAGTTGAGTCTAAATCATACAYTGCATTAAATTCGAAGATTGAGAATCTGACGGACTTGGTAATGAGAAGTATGACGCAACAAAGTTCAATTGGAGSGTCAACTRGTAAGGCTAATGTCAATCAMATTMAAGGGATTTCATGTTCTTTCTGCGAGGGAGATCACCATTACAACAACTGCCCTAGAAATTCGGAGTYAGTTTATTATTCGGGGAACCCGCAACATAATAGAAACAATCCATATTCGAATACGTACAATCCTGACTGGAGGAATCACCCCAATTTTAGTTGGAGTGGCAATCAAGGAGGACATAACACTGGAACATCCAATGCTCCAACTTTTCAACAGAAAGTAAGTTATCCTACTGGTTTTGCGAATCAAGGACAAATGGTAGCATAGAAGTAAACAGAAGGATCATTTGCATCATTGGAAAAAATGATGAAGCAACACATGGCCAATAATGACACCACTATGCAAAGCCAGGCTGCATCAATGAGGAACCTAGAGTTGCAAATAGGCCAGTTAGCTAYGGATTTGAAGAGTAGACCAGTTGGAGCATTGCCCAATGATACAGAAGTGCCAAAGAGAGACGGTAAGGAACAATGCAAGGCCTTCACTCTGCGAAGTGGGAAAACATTACCTCCGACACACCCGAATGCTCCAGCATTGATTAAGGAACGTGCTCAAGTTGACCAAGGAGAACCTCAGTCAGAACAGGACAGTGAGCCAGCAGAAGTAGTCGTACCTACTCCATCAGAGCATACCAAATGAGGGTCAGAACACATCCAAGCAATCAATTAATCCAGTAATTGCTAGAGCACCTGCGACAGGGTCTTCACAGAACAGAATACCCGAGAAAAGAAAGCAGGCAGAGCATGAAAATGCTCCAGCAGAGTACAAGCTAGCGCCACCATATCCTAAACGGTTGCAGAAGAAAGAGYAGAATGTTCAATTTAAGAAGTTTTTAGACGTCTTGAAGCAACTGCATRTGAACATACCGTTGGTGGAAGCTCTAGAACAAATGCCAAATTATGTGAGGTTCCTGAAAGAGATACTCATAAAAAAGAGAATGCGGGGATAGTATGAGACGGTAGCAATGACTAAGGTTTGTAGCACCATACTCACGAGCAAAATTCCTACAAAGATGAAAGATCCTGGAAGTTTTACCATAACATTTTCAATTGGAAGACAACAGATAGGACTTGCCTTATGTGATYTGGGCGCCAGCATCAATCTCATGCCATTATCAATTTACAACAAGTTGGGCATTGGGGAAGCAAGGCCCACAATAGTGACCTTGAAGTTGGCAGATCGATCCATTACGCATCAAGAAGGAAAAATTGAAGATGTTTTGGTACAAGTAGATAAATTTATTTTCCCTACTGATTTTATCATTTTGGATTATGATGTAAATAAGGAGGTTCCTATTATTCTTGGAAGACCATTCCTTACAATGGGGAGAGCTTTGGTAGATGTCCACAAATRAGAGCTGACAATGCGTGTGCAAGATCAAGAAGTAAAATTCTCGGTGCATGACTATGAAATTTCCTGCTGAATCAAAAAAGTGCTCAGTATTAAAGATATTGGATGAAACACTAATGGAGGAGTTGGAAATAGAAGCCATGCTGGAGCATCTAGAAGTAGTTGACGTTGAAAGTTTTGCCGACGCATCTGAAGAGGAACTAGAAGATGCCCAGTCTGACTGCATGAATGCCAATGTAGGCTTTGTGAAAAGAATGTATGAGTCCTTAAACCTCACAACCCCAGAACTTAGATTACAAAAGCCATCTATTGAAGAGCCACCAGTGCTAGAGCTTAAAACATTGTCGCAGCATCTAAAAGATGCTTACCTGGGCTCATCAGAGACATTGCCAAATATCATGGCAGAGGACTTGCCCTTGGAAAAGGAACAGATGTTGTTGAATGTACTCAAGGCACACCAGAGAGCAATTGGATGGACTATTGTTGATATCAAGGGGATGAGCCCCAGATTTTGTATTTATAAGATAGTGCTAGAGGAGGACTACAAGAACTCTATAGAGCCCCAGCGTAGACTTAATCTGACTATGAAAGAGGTTGTAATGAAAGAAATTATCAAGTGGTTGGATGCAAGAATCATATATCCAATTTCAGATAGCGAGTGGATAAGTCCAGTGCAGTGTGTGCCTAAGAAAGGAGGTGATAAGCGCCAAGGTTGCTCGTGTTTACAAAGCTAGAGGTTCTTCTAGGATCCTTGCAAACATTCACAAAAACGACTAACTTACCGAATGATTCCAACCAAGAGTAAGGTTAGAAGATGAATCACTCTTAGATCGGACTTAGAATCTACGATGGTCACTCCTAGATCCTAAGACRACTCACTCCAGAATTAGCTTGATCGAGACTAATCCAATGAATCGGTTTAACATCAAACCTAAAGCAAGATTTGAAAGAAGCAACACCAAAAGTGTTAAGGAACAAAAGTTCTTGAATTTCAATATGTTTTAATCTTAAGTTATCCATAACAAGAGCATTACAAGCCTTTAAATAGGCCAAATGGTC
>NW_019104708.1:49115-63561 GCF_001995035.1 Momordica charantia
TCTTCTTTTTATTCTTCTTCTCTGCGGGCGGCGAGTATTGGATCGTTTGGAGCAGGGCCGCATCAATTGGGTTCGAGCGCGGAGTGGTAGACATTGGCCCTATCCAGACCTCTTCGTCAGGCACCTCTATGGGCGTGAAGCTACTCCCGAGTTCAGCAGCTCTCCTTTTCCTACCGAGGAGGAATGCTGGAAGCATATCTGTAAAGCAAATTTCAAGTTAGTACTAGCAGGAAAGTGACAAAGGAAGGCAAAAACAACATACCTTCAGAGATGGGAGATGGAGGGGCGAGAGAGATCCCAAAGGGCTTAGCGTGCGCGGGCTCGAGGTGACTTCCTCTCGAGTGACCTCTTCAGGTGCTTCCTTTGGTGTAGTCCACTCGATAATGTGTAGGCCACAGTCGAATAAGTTATCGTCCGTAAGTAGGGCGAGGTAATGTCGGGCAGCTTGGTAGATCTTTGGAATTCTCACCAAGTACTCGCGAGTGAGCTCGTCAGGTCGCGGGACAGGCTTACGGAAAATTGCAAAAGTGAGAAAATAAGGATTAAAAGACGAGGCAAAACCAAGAGACCTAGTGTGACTAAGGAAAATGGGGCGTTATCTAGATTGCTGAATTGGCGAGGAACCTGCCAGCTCTGCTCGCCCTCACGATCCTTAGCCAGCCAGTCGCCATATACTAAGAACCAATCCTCTTTCCAATGTTTAATGGAGGACGGCCCACGGACGACTTTCCCGACGCCTTGCCGAGCTGTGAGATAGAACTGACCTGGTTTACGTGGGAGGTTTTTCACAGTGTAGAAAGAGAGAAACTGGCTTGGGGTAAGGTAATAAGCATCAAAGGTGTCTACCCCAAGCCCCACCAGAGCATCCGACAACTCAGAAGGATCTCCCAACCATTGGGTGCGAGCTGTGCAGAAGCTATATTGACCGTTTCTAGGAAGTCCTGAGCGAATGGGTGGAGGGGAAGCCTAACCCCAAACTTTAACATCTTCTCGTAAAAGGCGACGTGCCCTTTCGAAGGATTGACTGTCTCGTCCCTCCTCGGGAACCTCATTCCTATGGAAGTCGAGATGTCTACTGATCTTTAAAATAAGCCAGGCAGTCGTCACCTAAGTCGGACAGACTGCCTTCGAGTTTCTCGGAGATCCTGAGAGGAGGGACATAAGGTTGAATGGCCAAACAGGGAGACACATCCCCACCCGTGTGGGAAGAAGACATGTCGTTCGAATACTCAACCGAGGCCGACCTGCCGCTGGAAGGTGCTAAAGGAAGGGACACCTCCAAGGGCGACCTGAAGCTCCCCTTGAGCTCTCATACCCCGACCTAGAGCTACTACCCCAATCAAACATGACTTACAACCTATTTGCGAAAGGAAAAGGAAGGAGACGAGCTACTGACTTTGGCACGAGAGCAAATGGGAGTCTTGAAAGAGTAAAGTGAGGGGGAAGCCCTGAAGTATGTATATATGAAATGGGGAGTGATCTCCACCTTACACGTGTCCCCTCGCTAGTGGCTAATAACTCTCCAAAAGAGAGTTATTTTGGTGAATATTTGGGTGAAAATGTGCATTAAAATGTTAAAGTATGTCGATTTTATGTTATAATTAGCATGAATAGTGTTCAAATGAAAATTTCTAGCTAAATATCCTTAGTCTTGAGAAATTTGGCCAAAAACAGCATAAACTCTCGTATTTGTGGTTCATTTGCACATGTTTTTAAATAAGAGCTAAGAAAAGAAGGAAGTGTTGAACCAAAGCAGAGAAGTCAAGGCATTTTCAAGACAGAGCATATAAATGTTGGAGCATTGCAATGCCAGAGCATGAGTGTCCGTACAGTTAATTCAAAAACACGGGATGCACTTATGTCCATACAATCCCCAGCTGTATGCCCTAAAAACGGGACCTGATATTTAAAGGGTATGTTGCCCTAGCCGACAGACACGTAGGTCCTAAGAGAGACAAAAAATGACAGCTGAAAAGACAAGAGAACGGAATAAAATCATTTTCGGGAGGAGAGCTGACGCCAGAAAGAGGAAGCTCGCCTGTTGGAACGAGCTGACTGCTTTTTCTTCTCTGTTATTTAGCTATTTTTCTTCTACGGGTTATATTTCTTCTTCTTCCATTTTGTTTTCTTTACCATTATGAGATAAACCCCATTTTTGGGGAGATTTACATGCTGTAACTTACTTGAGACCAAACATCTAGCTGCTACATTTATTTTTAAGCAAATCTGATTTCATTTCTTAATCTCTGCATTACTATTGGCCGCTGTTTCATGTATACTAGCTTCTGTATTGACTCGGAAGGCCTTGTGGGTGCTGATTTGTTTTGCTTGTGATTAGCGCTTTTCTATAGCTATAGGGATACTCAGGAATGGGGTCCCCTAATCATTCCTATAGCTTGGGTTTAATGTTTGGGTATTTAGCAGCGGGGATTGTACTTACTCATGATTGGGGTGTCTCGGAAGGGAACCGAGTCGAATTGGGCACTAATAAATGTTAGCTACGCTAGAGGGTAGGTTGATAACTTGTGACAGTATGTTGAATCTCCCCGCCTTTTCCATATCTGTTATTCCCCGTCATCACTTTCTGTGCTACTGCTTTCTTGTGTTGATAACTTCAAAAGTATTGTCTCAGTTTCTGTCGTCTTGTTATTACTTTATTTTATATTTTCTAGACAATATACATATCAAACCCTGTACATTTTTTTTGTTTGTTGGTATCTGCTTTTATCGTTAAAATACAATAAAAAATCCCTGTGGATACGACCTTGTTATGTACTACAACCGACGAATCATGTATACTTACACGTTTTGTCAATACAGTTGTGTGGACACAACAAGTTTTTGTTGATGTTGCCGGGGATTTTTGCGATTTTATTTTAACATTGATATTTGTAGATACGATGCTGAAGTGATTTTTCTTGTTTTCACATTTGTATTTTGCTTAGTGTTTTTGCAAGGTGCATGAATGACTACAAAGTATTATAATATATTATTGACCACGAAATAGAGCGTACCTTCTGCAAAAATATACGAGAGTAGAGGCGACAACAAGCGGCAGCCAACATGGACAGAATGAATCCGCCAGTTCAACCCAATGCGCCTATAAGACCGAATGATAGAGGAAATAGTAGATGGGGTTTCTATCGTTGCTAACCCTGATGTAGCAGTGCCCCCTCTCAATGCTGTACTCTTAGCAGACAAAATCGACCGGGAAGTCAGAGCATATGCAGCTCCGACATTTTACAATTTCAACCTAGTTATCACGGAGCCAAAAATTGAAGCTTCCAAATTTGAGCTGAAACCAATGATGTTTCATATGCTCCAGACAGTGGGTCAATTTCCTGGACATGCTACGGAGGACCCGCATTAGCATCTAAAATTCTTTATGGGAGTTTGTAATTCATTCAAGGACGAAGGATTGAGCAAAGAGCTGCTGAGGCTTAAGCTATTTCCATATTCACTTAGAGATGAAGCCAGAACATGGTTTGAGTCTCTTCTTTCATAGTCTATTACAAGTTGGGATAACTTGGCTGAGAAGTTTTTGATGAAATACTTCCCACCCAGCAAAAATGCTAAGTACCGCAGTGAGATCAACAATTTTCAGCAATTTCCTGGAGAATCAGTCAGTGAATCCTGTGAGCGTTTCAAGCGATTGTTGCAGAGATGTCCGCAGAATGGGATCTCAAGATGCATCCAGATAGAGACATATTATAAAGGTCTGGATGATGCCACACGCTTAGTAATTGATGCGTCCGCAAATGGGGCTTTGCTAGCAAAACCCTATGCTGAAGCATTCAATATTTTAGAAAGAATATCATCAAACAATCACTCATGGTCTGATCCTTGAGTTGTTCAAGGAAAATCAAATAAGGGGCTAGTTAAGTCTGAATCATATACTGCATTGAATTCAAAGATTGAGAATCTAACAGACTTGGTAGTGAGGAGTATGACGCAGCAAAGTTCAGTTGGAGCGTCAGCTGTTAAGCTAATGTCAATCAAACTCAAGGGATTTCTTGTTCTTTCTGCGATGGAGACCACCATTATAACAACTGCCCTGGAAATCCTGAGTCAGTTTATTATTTGGGGAACCCGTACAATAGTAGAAACAATCTGTATTTGAATATGTACAATCCTGGTTGGAGGAATCACCCCAATTTTAGTTGGAGTGACAATCAAGGAAGACACAATGCTGGAACATTCAATGCTCCAGCATTTCAGCAGAAGGTAAGTTATCCTCCTGGTTTTGTGAATCAAGGACAGATGGTAGGACATAAGCAATCAGAAGGATCATTTGCATCATAGGAAAAGCTGATGAAGCAATACATGGCCAATAATGACGCCACTGTGCAAAGTCAGGCTGCATCATTAAGGAACCTAGAGTTGGAAGTAGGCTAGGTAGCTACGGATTTGAAGAGCATATTGGTTGGAGCATTACCTAGTGATACAGAAGTGCCAAAGAGAGACGGTAAGGAACAATGCAAGGCCCTCACTTTGCGAAGTGGGAAAGCATTACCTCCGGCACACCTAAATGCTCCAGCATCGATCAAGAAACCTACTTTTGACCAAGGAGAAACTCAATCAGAACAGGACAGTGAGCCAGCAGAAGTCGTTGTACCTACTCCACCAGAGCAAATAGCTGAACAACCAAAAGAGGTTTAGAACACATCCAATAAATCAGTTAATCCAGTAATTGCTATAGCACTTGAGACAGGGTTTACACAGAACAGAGTGCCCGAGAAAAGGAAGCAGGCAAAGCATGAAAATGCCCTAGCAGAATACAGGCCAGTGCCACTATATCCTAAACGGTTGCAGAAGAAAGAGCAAAATGTTTAATTCAAAAAGTTTTTAGATGTCTTGAAGCAACTGTACGTGAACATACCGTTAATGGAAGCTCTAGAGAAAATGCCAAATTATGTGAGGTTCCTCAAAGAGATACTCACAAAGAAGAAAACGCTGGGAGAGTATGAGACTGTAGCAAATGATAAAAGCTTGCAGTACTATACTCACAAGCAAAATTCGTACAAAGAAGAAAGATCCTGGGAGTTTTACCATACCAATTTCAATTGGAGGACAACATATAGGACTTGCCTTATGTGATCTGGGCGCCAGCATCAATCTCATGTCGTTATTAATCTACAACAAGTTGGGCATTGGAGAAGCAAGGCCCACAACAGTGACATTGCAGCTGGCAAATCGATCCATTACGCATCCAAAGGGAAAAATTGAAGACGTTTTGGTACAAGTAGATAAATTTATTTACCCTACTGACTTCATTAATTTTGGATTATGATGCAGATAAAGAGGTTCTTATTATTCTTGGAAGTCCATTCCTTGCAACTGGGAGAGCTTTGGTAGATGTCCACAAAGGAGAGCTGACAATGCGTGTGCACGATCAAGAAGTTAAATTCTCGGTGCATAACTGAATCAGAAGAGTGCTCAGTATTAAAGATATTGGATGAAGCATTAATGGAGGAGTTGGAAACAGAAGCTATGCTGGAGCATCTAGAAGCAGTTGACGCTGAAAGTCTTGTCGACGCATTTGAAGAGGAACTAGAAGATGTCTAGTCAAAATGCATGAATGCCAATGAAGGATTTATGAAGAGAATGTATGAGTCTTTAGACCTCACAAACCCGGAGCTTAGATTACTTAAGCCATCTATTGAAGAGCCGTCGTGCTGGAGCTTAAGGTATTGCCGCAGCATCTGAAATATGGTTACCTGGGTTCATCAGAGACATTATCAATCATCATAGCAGCGGACTTATCCTTGGAAAAGGAGCAGAAGTTGTTGAGTGTACTCAAGGCACATCAGAGAGCAATTGGATGGACTATTGCTGATATCAAGGGGATAAGCCCCAGCTTTTGTATGCATAAGATTGTGCTAGAGGAGAACTGCAACAACTCTATAGAGCCCCAGCGTAGACTTAATCCGGCTATGAAGGAGGTTGTAAAGAAAGAAATTATCAAGTGGTTGGATGTAGGAATCATATATCCAATTTCAAATAACGAGTGGGTAAGTCAAGTTCAAAGTGTGCCTAAGAAAAGAGGCATGACTGTAGTGTAGAACGAAAGAATGAGTTAATACCCATGAAAACAGTATCTGGATGGTGTATATGTATGGATTACCGCAAGCTGAACAAGGCCACAAAGAATGACCACTTTCCTCTCCCCTTCATTGACCAAATGCTGGATAGGCTGGCAAGTCAAGCGTATTACTTTTTTTAGATGGCTACAGTGGTTATAATCATATTACAATTGCTCCTCAAGATTAGCAGAAGACGACTTTTACATGTCCCTATAGAACATTTGCTTTCAGAAGGATGCCCTTCGAGCTTTGTATGCTTTAGCAACGTTTAGAGGTGCATGATGGCTATCTTTTCTGACTTGGTAGAATCAGTGGTAGAGGTGATTATGGATGACTTTTTGGTGTTTGGAAAGTCATTTGCAGAATGTTTGGAGAACCTGAAAAAGGTGTTGCAAAGATGTGAAGAAATAAACTTAGTCCTGAATTGGGAGAAATGTCACTGCATGGTGCAAGATGGAATTGTACTAAGGCACAGAGTCTCCAAGAAGGGCATAGAAGTGGACAAAGCAAAGATCGAGGCAATCGAGAAATTGCCCCCACTCATGAATGTCAAGGGCATTCGCAGTTTCCTGGGGCATGCTGGTTTTTATCGTAGATTTATTAAAGATTTTACAAAAATCTCTAAACCTCTCTGTTCTTTGCTTGAGATTGATAAAGAATTTTACTTCACATCTGAATGTTTACAGGCTTTCAATATGCTGAAGTATGCTCTCACCCATGCTCCGATAATAACAACTCAAGATTGGAACCAGCCTTTCGAATTAATGTGCGATGCCGGCGACTATGCTGTGGGAGCAGTTCTTGCTTAATGCAGAGGGAAGCTATTGCATCCGATTTATTACGCCAGCAAAACTTTGATCGAGGCACAGATTAATTACACCACAAACAGAGAAAGA
Organism: Momordica charantia; assembly: GCF_001995035.1. The sequence goes on from NW_019104708.1 coordinate 56,095, forward strand.
GCTTTGAGCAGTGGTGTTCGCATTGGAAAAATTCAGAGCATATCTAGTAGGGTCAAAGGTGATTGTTTACACAGACCATGCTGCTCTGAAGTATTTACTGACAAAGAAAGATGCTAAACCGAGGCTCATCCGCTAGATTTTACTACTGCAAGAATTCGATATAGAGATCAAAGACAAGAAAGGAACATAAAATTTGATTGCTGACCACTTGTCCAGGCTGCCTACTCTAGAATGCTCCAAGCATGAGACAAAAATTAGAGGGACCTTCCCAGATGAGCATGTGTTGGCTATTGGAGTTCTGAATGAAGATAAGGAACCATGGTTTGCAGATCTAGCCAACTATATTGCCAGTGGAATTCTGCCAGCAGACATGAACAAGCAACAACTGAAAAGGTTTTTGAATGATAGTAAGTTTTATTTGTGGGATGACCCATATCTGTATAGGATTGACCAAGATAAAGTGATAAGAAGATGCATCGCCAATGCTGAAGCACGACAGGTGCTAGCTAAATGCCATTCGGCACCATACGATGGCCACTTTAGAGGGTAGCGCACATCAGCAAAAGTTTTCCAGAGCGGATACTTTTGGCCCACCATTTTTAAGGATGCATATGAGCTAGTGTAGCATTGCAATGAATGTCAAAGAGTTGGAAATATTTCCAAGAGGTCAGAGATGCCTCTCACATATATCTTAGAGATGGAGCTTTTTGATGTATGGGGCATGGACTTCATGGGACCATTTCCTCCATCTAATGGAAACCTCTTCATTTTATTAGCGGTCAATTATGTATCAAAATGGGTCGAGGCAGTGGCATGCGCCAACAGTGATGCCAAAGTGGTAGCAAAGTTTCTCCACAAGCAAATATTCACAAGATTTGGTACACCCAGAGCTGTGATCAGTGACGAAGGCTCCCACTTCATCAACAAAGTTACAGCATCTCTCCTTGCTAAGTATAACATCAGACACAAAGTATCCACAGCTTATCACTCCTAGTCAAATGGGCAAGCTGAGATATCTAATAGAGAGATCAAGAGCATATTGGAAAAAGTGGTTAGCACAAATCGAAGAGATTGGGCGATGAAGTTGGACGACGTATGTGTTATGGGCTTATCGCACAGCATTCAAGACGCTTTTGGGCACATCTCCATACAAATTAGTTTTTGGGAAAGCTTGCCATCTTCCATTGGAACTGGAGCATCAGGCCTTTTGGGCTATGAAAAAGTTAAATTTGGATTATGCTACGGCATGAGATGTTCACCGCTTACAATTGCTAGAGCTSGAAGAATTCCGCAAAGACGCTTACGAAAATTCCAAGTTATATAAGGAAAAGACAAAGCGATGGCACGATGCAAGAATCAATCCTAAGAAGTTTGAAAAATGACAGCAAGTGTTGCTTTTCAATTCAAAACTCAAACTTTTCCCAGCGAAGCTCAAATCGAGATGGTCAGGTCCATTTTTAGTTTCACATGTATTCCCACATGGAGCAGTACAGGTACAAGAAATGGATTCAAGAAGAGAATTTACGTGAATGGGCAGAGGCTAAAGCATTTCTTTGGCGAGAGTGTGGTGATAGATGCTGAAGCTCACCACTTGGCCACGGACTGAGGAACCAACAACGCAATAAAGAGAGCAGGATTTAATGATTAATTATTTTATTTACTCCAATTTTGAATTTAGAAATTTAGATGTTTAATTGTTTTATCTGCCATTTTGAATTTTAATCGGCTTTCATTTTGGTTTTTAGGGGGGAAATAATTAAAAATCAAGTTGAATGGATAACTTTCAAAAAAGGCATACAGTGATGACGATGTGACGTCGCTGACATGAAAGGACGAGGCAGGTGAGAGCGTCAAGGCGTGGCAGACGTACAGAAAGGTATTTATAGCAAATTTCGGCTTCCAAGGAGAGAAGTAAGTAAAACCTTCAATTTTTGGGAAAATATCATAATTACTAAAGATTTGGGGGGACATTATTTTTCATTTTGGGGGGAAATTTTATTTCCATTAATTGGAAGAAAATCGTGGGAGATATTTTCTTTAATGGGCCACAACAACTTTCTGTTTTTCTTTAAAACCCACGTCTCCCTCATTCTTCTCTCCCCACTCTGCACCATAACCGTACTTCCCCTTTCTCCTTTTAAGTTCCCAAAACCTTCATCTTCTTCCCAAAACCCTAATCCATAATGTCTAGAATCAAATACAAGGCGAATAAGAATAGAGCGCTAAAGCTGGAACTCTCAGCAAGTTATAAGTCGAGCGGCGACTTCAAGGAGGCCGCTGAAACCATTTCGTCGGATGCCTCTGATGAATAGAGCCCTGCCTAGCAAAGCCCCATCAGCTCGGAGAACATTCCGGCTGACTCTGAGCTTCTACCGCCGCCTCCTCCAGTTGCCAGCCCTCAAGTAAACGCCCCTGACCCTACTGGCTCCTCCTCTCGAACCTAGCCTGATGTTGTGTCCACACAACTATGTCGACAATGCGTGCAAGTATACACGAATAGTTAATTGTAGTACGTAACGAGATCGTATCCACAGGGATTTTTGGTTTATATTTTAATGATAAAAGCATATACCAACAATTAAAAAATATACAGAGTTGAGTATGAATATTATCTAGAAGAACTAAAACAAAGGAATAACAGGACGACAGAAGTTGCAAGAGACAACAGTTTCAAGGGTATCGACGCAACGAAATAGCAATACAGGAAGCGATAATGGAGGATTAAAAGATATGAAAGTGGCGGGGGAGATTCAGCATACTTTAACACGTTATCAACCTATACTCTAGCGTAGCTAACATTTATTAGTGCCCAGTTCAACTCGGTTCCCTGCCGAGACACCCCAAACATGAGTAACTTCCGTTGCTAAATACCCAAGCAATAAATCCAAACTATAGGCATGATTAAGGGACCCCATTCCTGAGTATACCTATAGCTATAGAAAAGCGCTAATCACAAGAAAAACAAATCAACACCCACAAGCCCTTCCGGGTCAATATCGGAACTAGCATACATGAAACAGCGGCCAACAGTAACGCGAAGAATTGAGAAATAAATTCAGATTTGCTTAAAAATAAATGTAGCATGCTAGAGATTCGGTCTCAAGTCAGTTATAGCATGTGAACCTCTCCCGAAATGGGGTTTAGCTCATAATGGGTGAAGAAAACAAAATGAAAGAAGAAGAAATACAACCCATAGTAGAAAATTAGCTAAACGACAGAGAAGAAGAGCAGTCAGCGCAAAGCAGCAGACGAGCTTCCCCTTTCTACCGTCAGCTCTCTTCCCGAAAATGGGTATATTCCCTTCCTTGGTCTTTTCAGCTCTCAAATGTTGTCTTCCTTTAGATCTGCCTCTCCAGCGGCTAGGGCAACACGCCCCTTTTATATCGGGTTCTAAATTTAGGGCACCCAGCCGAAAATTGTACGGACACGGTAAATCCCGTTTTTTGGAATTAACTGTACGGTCACTCCATGCTCTGGCATCGCTATGCTCTAGCTTTTATATGCTCTATCTTGAAAATGCTTTGACTGTTCTTCTCTAGTTCGGCACTTTCTTCTCTTCTTAGCTCTTTTTTAAAAATCCGTGCAAATGAACCACAAATACGAGAGTTTATGCTGTTTTTGGCCAAAGTTCTCAAGACTAAGGATATTTAGCTAAGAATTTACATTTTAACACTATTCATGCTAATTATGACCTAAAACCGACACACCTTGACATTTTAATGCACATTTTCACCCAAATAAATACCATAATAACTCTCTTTTTTAGAGTTATCACACCCCCAAACTTAAAATCTTTCTTGTCTTCAAGCAAGAGCATGCATTTTACCTCTGTTCACAAAAGAAGAATGTTAGAAACCTACACTTCAAACATCCAGCCCTATGCCTCAAACTTTTACTTTGATCATCAACGCTAGAACTTACATACTCTGCTATAGTGCTTCAGCTGGAGCAAAGAAATGAAAGCAGCCTAGGTTTGTTCACGCTCTGGAAGACGCTATTTTCAGCCCAACTCTAGCTTTCTTCTACTTCCCAACCTCAGGCTTAACTTCTCCTAGGGATTGTTTTCTCAATCTCCTTTCACTAGCCTAAACCTTTAGCCCTTGCATTACCAACTTGAGCTTCTTCAACCATGGGCTACTAGCCCTTGCTAATTCTGCAGCCTTTTTATGTTCTGGATGCGGGCTACTAGCCCCTCCTTTATTGAGAGTTATTCTTGTGATTATTTGGGTGAAAATGTGCATTAAAATGTCAGAGTATGTCGGTTTTAGGTCATAATTAGCACGAATAGTGTTCAAATCCAAATTCCTAGCTAAATATCCTTAGTCTCGAGAACTTTGGCCAAAAACAACATAAACTCTCATATTTGTTGTTCTTTTGCACAGGTTTTTAAAGAAGAGCTAAGAAGAGAAGGAAGTGCTGAACCAGAGTAGAGAAGTCAAGGCATTTTAAAGACAGAGCATATAAATGCTGGAGCATTGCAATGTCAGAGCATGAGTGTCCGTACAGTTAATTCAAAAACACAGGATTCACTTATGTCCGTACAATCCTCAGTCGGGTGCCCTAAAAATGGGACCCGATATTTAAAGAGTATGTTGCCCTAGCCGACAGACATGCAGATCCCAAGAGAGACAAAAATTAAGAGCTGAAAAGACAAGAGAACAGAATAAACCCATTTTCGGGAGGAGAGCTGACGCCAGAAAGAAGAAGCTCGCCTACTGGAACGAGCTGACTGCTTCTTCTTCTATGTTATTTCGCTATTTTTCTGCTATGGGTTGTATTTCTTCTTCTTCCATTTTGTTTTCTTTACCCATTATGAGCTAAACCCCATTTTTGGGGAGATTTACATGCTATAACTGACTTGAGACCGAACCTCTAGCTACTACATTTATTTTTAAGCAAATCTGATTTCATTTCTTAATCTTCACGTTACTGTTGGCCGCTGTTTCATGTATGCTAGCTTCTGTATTGACCAGGAAGAGCTTGTGGGTGCTGATTTGTTTTGCTTGTGATTAGCGCTTTTCTATAGCTATAGGGATACTCAGGAATGGGGTCCCCTAATCATGCCTATAGCTTGGGTTTAATGCTTGGGTATTTAGCAACGGGGATTGTACTTACTCATGATTGGGGTGTCTCGGAAGGGAACCGAGTCGAACTGAGCAGTAATAAATGTTAGCTATGCTAGAGGGTAGGTTGATAACTTGTGACAGTATGTTGAATCTCCCCGCCTTTTCCATATCTGTTATTCTCCCGTTATCGCTTTCTGTGCTACTGCTTTCTTGTGTTGATAGCTTCGAAAGTATTGTCTCCTGCAAGTTTCTGTCGTCTTGTTATTACTTTATTTTATTTTTTCTAGACAATATAGATATCAAACCTTGTACATTTTTATTTGTTGGTATCTGCTTTTATCGTTACAATACAACAAAAAATCCCTGTGGATACGACCTCGTTACGTACTACAACCGATGAATCGTGTATACTTGCACGTGTTGTCAACACAATTGTGTGGATGCAACAGCGGCTCAGATCGCCTCCCCAAGGCGACGGTTAAGTGCTCAAGAGCACGTTGAAGGGTGCATCCGACGTGAAGCCCAGCGACGCCGATTAAATGCTCTTGTCGGGAAGATGGATTGGTCCACGTCGCCGCTGATAGCTCGACAACAAGGACCAGGACAGGTCGCCCGCTATCCCTCGACGTCCCTCAGGTGAGTGACCCATCGCTCGACCTGAGAGGGGGCCAATGTTGGAGGGTTAAACTGTTAACAACCGACCTGCCTTTAATTTCCACAGATTACCGACCTGTAAGGTCGGCCTCAAGAACTTTGCCAGGGAAAGCCTAACACTTGAACTTGCTCCATGGGGTAGGGAACAGACCGGTCCGCAGCTGGGACCGGAGGTTACTTGGGGGAGCCCAGCCCGAGCAGGGTTATATCCAGATAGGATGTATATCTACCCCATTGACCGCTATAAATACACCACCCTTTTCGGTACCCAGGTACGAAATCTGTCTGACACTGATCTATTGAGCTCAGACTCTGCACTAACTTGGGCGTCGAAGTGGTTTTCCTCCTTACAGGTACCCTGAGTCGCTCTAAGAGCTACCGGCCGACCTCCCAGGTCGTCATCCGTGCCTCGGCAAATTCTGCATCAACAGTTACAATCCTATAGAATAACTATCAACTCACATGCATTATAGGTCAAAGGGTCTATGTCTAGAACCATATTTTATGCGCTTATGTCTAAGTCACATCCCATATTGGTTTCCTAATGTTTTACCTAATTCACCCTTCTTAGGGTTGAGCTTTATTGTATAAATCAAGTTCTCACTGGCCAAATAGAAAAAAGGACATAAAGAGAAGTTCTTAGAAACCAACCAAAAAATGTGTCAGGTGTAATTCTGTGCAAATCTCAAGCGTGTTGAAAATCAAATCATTTTGACTAAGGCACTCCACAGAGAGGCCGATAACTAATTTAGAACATTTTTAAAGGAAAGAAAATGCACAAAAACATAAAGGAAGTATTTTTCATTGAATTAAAACGAATAAATGAACCGTACAATGAGTTCTAACTTGACCCTAATCTCTCTCGAGCGTGAGGGGAGTGTAAACACACTAAAGAACTTAAGAATAACAGAATAAACGAAGAACAAATGATAGAACTTGAATTAAAAGCAATAAAGTATGAAAATACAAGGAAATAATAACTAAAATTTGAATCTAAGACTAAGAACGAGTTCTACAACGAAGAGAGAATGTAAATGAAGCTGAAAACGAGCTTGGAAGGGATGATTTGCAAGTGGAGGGATGACTTCCTTATATAGCACCTTGGGTTGGTTGAACTCCCCACCATTTTAGGTGGAAATGAGTTAAGATTCACCTAACAAACCCTCTTGGACTTGGAGTCACGGTTTTGAGTTGGTTTGAACATGTGGGAAATGTCCTCCTTGCCCTTCATTAATCAAAACATGAATTTTGCCAATTTGTTCTCCAAAAATGTGCTGGGCGAAATTATGCAAAAATAGAAAACTATTATTTTCTTCTAATTTTGACCGCATTTGTAACGCCCCGCGTTCTTTGACTCGTTTATTTTAAGAGATAAATAGTGTCTTTGGATTTTTCCCTAAGTTGATAACTTTAATTCTTGGATCTTCTAACTTCGGAATTAAGTTTAATTTCATTGGATTAAGATAATTTAAGTTCTCGACCGTGTAGGAGATTTTTAATTAAATCTTAAATTCAGGGGTTTTAGGATTTTCCTTCATAAATTCTACTTTTCTTTGAATTATTATTCTTGGGTCTTAGAGTTGAAGTTAATTATTTTATCTCGAATTATTGTGAGTTTTATTTTAACTACTAACGTGAAATTTCGGGTTTCTTGTTTTGGGTCGTTAGAACTATTTGAAAATAGAATTCTAGTTCCCTCTAGCCCATGGGCTTTCCATTAGAGTTGGGAGTTGGGCTTTTCATTTTT
>NW_019104708.1:68645-79582 GCF_001995035.1 Momordica charantia
ATGTCTTTCTAAATTCCCGTCTCTAGCCCGGTTATGGATAGTTAGCCTTTTATGTCTAAAAAGGGTTGCTAAGAAGTAGTGTTTTTACTTTCCATTCATTGCTCAACATGTTTTCCCAAAAAGTTAGGATTTAGAGAAGGCCACTGTAAGTCTTAACAAGTCAATACTGAAAAGGTTGCTTAATTGCATTGTTGAGTGGTTAAACCGAGGAGAGGAGCGCCTTAGACATAAGGGTTCCGCTTAAGTAGCCTAGACATAAGACCTTAACCCGAGGTTGCGACTATTTCCATCCTAAAACTAAGATATATCTCATAATAGACATATTAGGGAATGTCTTAGGACTTTGAACTTGCTTAGACATAAGTAAAGCGTAGTCGTTAGTTTCTAAAGTAAAATGCATATTATCCTTATCATGTCCTTGATTCTTTATTGGCTAACTTGAAGTAAATCGGGCTAGGTTTTATTATTATAAGTCCAAATCCCAAATCCAAAACCATTATTTGTGACCACTTCCCATTTTACAAGAATCACTCATTTCAACAYTCACTATTCTTTAAAACTTYAGAGTTTGGAAATTATTTAGAAGTCCTTGAGGATCGATACTTGGATACTCCATCCATTTTATATTACTCTGACAGGTGTGCGCTTGCATCTATATAATTGTTACCACGCTTAGTGCGTGCGTTCAGCATAAACACCCAGTCAAGCATCATAGATAATCCAGTCACCAAACCTCGGATAAATCGAACCCCCTGGAAGTCAAGTGTCATGCCACACAAAACAACCATGATCATCTCCAATAGCAAACTGAACCAGAGGCCAAAAAGCATCCCGGATAGAAACAATATCCCACCAACACCAAGAGAACCAAGGCAAGCACGGATGATCCAAATACAATCCCGCCCCGAAGAATATAAGCCTCCACCCAAGCCACCCAAAGAGATCTCGCTTGAGTAATGAGAAGCCAAAGCAGCTTCATTATATCAGCAGAATTCCAAGAGGCCAGGTGATGAGCACACCCAAACCACCCTCCTACAAAGGAATACACACCTCAGACCAAGCCACCTTAGTCCCCGACCATCCGTTCTCGTGCCCCTTCCACAAGAAAGAATGCAGAATCTGCTCGACATCATGAAGAACACGAGCCGGAAGGATAAACACACTAGCCCAATAGACCTGGAAACTCTGCGGAACCAACCGAATAAGCAGCAACCAGCTAGCAAAAGAAAGCATCCTAGCCGACCAATTCCGAACACGACAGATAATCCGCTCAAGCAAAGGCTTACAATCATGATGAGAAATCCGGCGCGAAAGAAGCAGAACCCCAAGATAACGCACAAGGAGCGACACCACCGAAAACCCTAAGAAAGCTGCCAACCTATCCTCCTCCACAACAGGGAGGCCCATCCCGAAAACGAGCTCTTCCGAATCTTCAAAAGAAACCGACACATCCTTAATAAAAGATAGAGATCCTTGATCCCTATACGAGCAAATCATCAAGTCATCTAAAAAACACAAGTGCATCAGGCCAACTTGTTCACACTTCGGATGAAAACGAAATCCTGACGGCGCCTTATTCAACACCCGAGACAACACCTCCATGGCTATAACAAAAAGGTATGGGGAAAAATGATCCCCTTGACGCAAGTCACGACGTCCTGGAAAGTACCCCTCAAGCGCACCACTCAAAGAAACCGAGAACATAAGGGACGTAATACAAGCCTTAATCCAATTCAGAAATCAGGTCGGAGTCTTAATAGCCAACAAAAGGCCGAAAATGAAGTCCCAATGAAGAGAGGTATGTGATTTTTTTTAAATTCTTATTCAATTATATATAGTTATGATGATAAAGTATAATATTTTGGAAAAATCTAGGTTTGTCAATGGATTTTTCAATTGGACATTTAAAAAAAAACCAATTATAATATTTTGAGGTGTAAAAATTTGAACCAAACTAATAAACTAAAATTGAAACAATCAAGTTAGTTTCGTCGATTAATTATGTCAGTTTATTCAAACCAAACCAAAGTTTTAAAAGATATTTGTATATTGAATATATTGAATTGTTGATATAATTTTTCAATTATTTTTATTTTACACAAGATAAGTGTATATTTGACATTTAGTAATTTTAATGCAAGTTCATGTTTAAAAAAATATAAAATAAAGAAAAATAGACAATCACATTCAATAGTATTTTTATTAAATAAATAAAATTTAACCATAATTTTGTAATTAAAGCAATATTTACAAAATTCTAATTACCCATATTTTCTCTCAAAATCTCATATTTTATTTCTTTGTGCAACCAATACCAAATGTCCATCTCCCACAATCTCTAGTCTTCTTCAATCACAACCATCATTGTCACCGTCTTATTGCTTGCTACCGTCACACTGGTACTCGTCGCTACTACCCACTGGTGCTTCGCTACTACCCTTTTTGTAGCGATCCTCGCCAATCTTGTTTTTTCAATAGAAAAAGAACTTAAAACAAATGTAGTAAAAACAAAAATAAAGATGCGTAGAATCGAACAAATCAGAAAGAGAGAAACTCGCATTGACCGTACTTCGAACTTTGTTATCCATTTCTCCTTCTCATTCCTCAATTGTATTATTCTTGTTCGAAATCAACCTCTCTCATGTATGCAATGTTTCGTTGCATCTTCTCTCAATTGCTATAAAATTAGATTTGGAAAGTTTGATTCTATGTCTTGTATTCATATATTTTAGGTGGAATTTTAATAGTCATCAGTTTTAGTACAATCATAAAAACAATAATAAGTAAATTGGTAACGGTTTATGTGTTTAATTGTTAACGTAGTTAATTTTTCAGTTAAAAAATAAATTAAATTTTCATATTAAAAAACACATAACTTATTTTAAAGGTATTAAAACAACTTACTTGTTGCACGAAGATGCCATATCGTATATTGGTGCAATTCAATTTACTAATTTTATATTTTTAAAATTAGTTTGAGTTTATTTATTTGTAATTAATCAAAAATCAAAAGGCTACTATTGTCCAAAAATGTTTTCAAATATTCTATTTTTTTTAATATAATTTAGTTTGAGTTTATTTATTTGTAATTAATCAAAATCAAAAAGGTCTTATTGTCCAAAAATGTTTTTCAAATATCCTACCTTTTTAATATAGTATAGATATACATATAATATAGATATACATATAGATTACCTATCTAATAGGTCTAAATTTGAAGTCAATGGACTTACATGACACTAATTTACGTTTAATTTGAATATTGATGTATATATTTTTATTTTTATAAATATTATTTACTTTCTTTAATATATTTCTATATATTTATCATGGGTATTTGACCAAAAAAATATTTATACATAATAAATGAAAAAAATTAAATTATTTCAGGTTTAAATTATAACATTTAAAGTTCTAAAATTTATTTTAATTTTAAATTAAAAATTATAATTAATAAAAAAAATCTAAAATTGATTTATACTTTACTTGTTTTCTTTATTCACGGACCTATTAAACACAAAATTGAAAGTTCATTATTCTATTAAACATAAAATTAAATTTTATTTCTAATAAATCCATTATTAAAAAAAAAAAGAAGCATAATAGGCTAAATGCCTATTAGATTCATAATTGAAAATATAGAGACATATTAAACACTTTTAAATTTAGGAATCTATTAGACACAAAATAAAAAAAAAATTTAGGGACTTATTAAACACAAACCTAAAAGATCAGGCATTGAACTTGTAATTTAATCAATGTATTTCAATATTCAAGACAATTGTATATGTAAACTAGCTAACATGAATATAGATGAGTGTATAAGTTAATGGTTCAATTTCTTAGTGCAATTGTTGAACTAAGAAAAAAAAATGGTGTACTTTAGATTGTATTTGATTTATTATTATATGTCAAGATGAACATAATTCTAACATATCTTACTTCTTTAAGTCTAAGGTTAATCCCTCATAAGATTTTTTTTAGCCATAATATTTTAAACAATGTAAGAGAATACTTGTGTCGGAATTTTATTTAAATATTAAATTATTAAACTTTACTTCTAAAATATAGTAAAACAATACTAAAAACGTCAGTAGAATAAAAAGGAAAGTTGAGAATTTACATAATTAATTTCTTTATGTATTTGAGAAAGAGAAACGAAGGATAGGAAGAAAAAGTAAAGTAGTATAAATAGTAGTGAAGTGATTGTTTTCAATCGAGAAATCTTCTCCCGCAGTTGCCTTCTTCGCCCCCACTGGGCTCTATTTTCCTTTTTTATTCCTTTTTTTTGGTGTTTTTTTTTTAATTTTAATTTTTAGTTTTTACAAATTTTAATTTTAATTTTTGTTTTTCTTCTTCCTCCTCCTCCTGTCAGAGGCAGAGGACACTCTCTGTTCCTCTCCAACTCGATCTGTAGATTTTCAGTTCAGAGAACTCCGTATCCGTCGCTTTCGTTCCCTCCGATGGCACAAGATTCAACCCCTACTGCTCCAGATTCTTCTTCTTCTTCTTCTTCTTCTTCGTCTTCGTCTTCGTCTTCTTCCCCTTCTTCTTCTGCGCCATCGCAATCGGATCCATCTCTGTCTCGGAACTCTTCTCTCAGTCGTCTCAACGCGCAGGCTCCTGAGTTTGTGCCTACTCGACCCTCTCCTCGTCCCGATCTACAACCGCAGCAGTCGGCCCCCGGGCCACCGCCTCCTCCGCAGAAGCAATCGCCCAGGATTCTGATCCCTTCTCCTCCGCCGCCGCCTGGTGTGCTGCATGTTTATCCTCCGCATCCGCCGGGTTCTCCCTTCCATGTTCCCATTCAGAGTCCTGTGCCCGTACCCACTCGTGTGGTTTCTATTCAGAATCATCATTATCATCCCCATCACCGCCACCACCATCATTCCCATCATGTTCCTGTGCTTTATCACCCTCATAACCCTCAGTATTATGCCGATAACGGTGGGTTTCATGAGCCAGACGCAGTTGTGCAACAACCTCAGAAGCCTCAGGTTGAGTCCGATTATGCTGCTCCATCTAGAAGTAAACTCACTGAGGAAGTCTCCCAAAAGCTCTTGAATCAGGTCACCTTTTTTTGTTATATATATTTATCCCTGGATCCTGTATGTTTAATTCTTCGCTTTAAGTCATAATTTTGTTATCTTTTTGTGAATTTTGTTACCTTTTGTCAAATCTCTATGTTTAGGTTGCTTGGGTTAGTTTTTTTTTGAAGCACAGATACTCAAGGTGCAATAATGTTTTTTGAGCCTGCCAATTCTGTTACTTCTTTACTCCCATTAAGTTAGCTAGAATTCTTGGTTACTCAGGAAGGGTGTTCAACTGGCCGGGAATTCTGTCCTGGACTCTCTTTTTCCTGCTGCATAAATATTGTAGATGAATGGTTAAATAGATGGAATTGGCTTACACCGGAGAAGTTAAGTTTGTGTCTAGCTTGAAGGAATTGGTTAGGTGTTTCTTGAATCTTATTGTGCTTTAGATGGAACTGTGCTCATGTGGGGAGGTTAAAGGCCACTAAAACTAAAAGGACATTTTTGGTGTTGGCTAGAATCTCCTTTGATGATGGGGTTCCTTTTTCTATGTTTTGGATTGTTTGGACCTCCTTCATACCATGACATTAATGGATTTTGACGTGAGATTGAAGATCTTTATGGTTGTATTTGCACAAATGGTACTAGGTGGACATTAAAGAAATCTAAGATAATTGAAGATTTAAGTCTCCATGAGACTCCATAAAATCTACTACCCAATTTACACGGACGTTATGCTAACAGATTTGGAGCTCATATTGACCTAAAAGGGTCAATTTTTCATTTCGTCGGTTTGTTGGGGAGGGGCCAGCCCAAATAATAGATTGCAAAGATATCGTCCAAATATTCAAATTTCTACAAACTAGTGCTTGCAAATTCTTTGCAAGAAAGAGAATGAAACCCTAGACCACTTGTTCTCCTATTTTGAAATTGTATTTATTTACTTATCAAAAAAAGAAATTGTCTTGACCTATCAGAAGAAACCAAGCGTTCATTGAGAGGTATGAAAGAATGTAAAAGGGCATTAAAAAAAAAAGAACAGCCTTGACCTATCAGAAAGGTCTCCCATCCAAAAGAATCGCTCCTCACTGATAATTATTAAAAACTTTCAAAACTGAAGCTGATAAAGATTAAAGAAGTATTGAATCTAATCAACTCCCACCCATCCTCCCTAGATTTCTCACCCTTTAAAAGTTGTCATTATTCTCAAGCCAAATTCCACACAAAATTGTGAAGAAACAGGCCTGCTGCTAGATAAACCTTCCTTTATCCCTAAAGGGAGGATGCAAAGGACCTCCTTGAACATAGAACTACAAGCCCTTTTCTGCACCAAAGAAACCCCAAAACTCTTCAAAAAATGGGCCCATATGAAAAATGGATTGGGTGAATTGGCACCCCAAAGAAAATGATCAAGGTTCAGACTTCAGAGGTCCTTCGATACGACTTTGTGCAACACACACTAGTGAGGCTCGAGAAAGAGCAAAGAGTGCCTCTGAATTCAATTTAGGGTTTTATCTTTCCCATGCAAAACTTGCCAGATATAAACTTGTGATTAGACTGATGAACCTAAAATCCTTGACCCATCAACTTTTATCTTTTTTTTTGGAATAAGCTATACATAGGTTTCATTCATTGAAGCATCTATCACCCCCTCTCATGAATCTCACGAAAAAACGTTCCAAAGGTCATCTTTGATAACATCCCAATTATCCTAGTAGGAAGCCATCATAAAATCGTCAGGGAATTTGTAATCGTCAAACCCGTACACTACTTTCTTAATTTTTTCCAATGTGAAGGGAACTTTAACACTTCCCTATCCCTGAAATAGGTCTCCAATCCAAAACCTCCATGAGAGGTCCAAGGACAGAAGGGGCATAGAAGGGCGTAAAAGAGCTGAAAAGAAGGATAACACAAACACACCTTCCTCAATCTTAGCCTCCCCACTCATAATTTCCCCACACTCCTTGACAAGCAACTCAATAAGACTTATTCCTTCTGCAGCCTTGGGCGGGTGCAAGTCCTCCTTTTAAGGGAGTCTTCTGAGATTTGTGTTTCTCATAAACCTGAAACCTTCACAAGTCCCATTTACTTGTGACTGTAGAAGGGAAGGAGGACTTAAAGGAGGGATGAGAGAGCCACATCTTTTCAAACTCCACTTAATGAGTCCAGAAGCCAAAATCTGGGACTCAAAACTTGTCTAACCTGGTGAAACATCCCCATCCAATATTTTTAAAGGAGAAATCAATCCAACTTTAAATGTCAGTGACTAGCAATCTAGGATATTAATTTCTATGACTATGAGTAACCTGTGAAATTAATTGAAAGGAATATAAGTCTGCCAGAACTCTTCGAGTGGTTATTAATAAAAAAGTTGAATGGTTGATTTGTGCGTATTTCTACTATGTTTTTTAATTTCTACTTTTATTGGATATTGTTTCTATACGTACTTCCTTTTCATTTAACCTTAATCGTCTCATTGAATTCTTTACAAAATCATGGTTTTTAGGTGGAATATTATTTCAGTGATTTAAACTTGGCAACTACTGATCATTTGATGAGGTTCATCAATAAAGATCCCGATGGATGTGGTAAGATCCTCTCTTGGCATCTTATTTGAATTTCAGATTTCTTTAATGTGTGGATCTCCTGCTCTTTCCACCACAGGTGGATTGCTTTGGTAAAATTCACTGACTTAATGTTGATTTAGAATGACCTCTTAGAATTAGTTAACTGGACTCCATTCTCTCTTAAATACTTTCCCTGAGTAAGGTCCATTTTTATTCAGTGCCTATATCGGTTGTTGCATCATTCAAGAAGATTAAGGCTCTCATTAGTAGTCACTCACAGCTAGCCAATATTTTGCGGAAATCTTCTAAGCTTGTGAGTATATCATTTTCTTAACATCCTTATTTTTGCTCTCCTTGAATTATCCTCATTCTCTTTCTTGTTTTGTTCCCTCCTTGTTTTTTGGTTCAATATTCTGCAGATGGTTAGTGAAGATGGAAAGAAAGTTAGACGTAAACTACCTCTTTCTGAATCAGATATGGAGGAGCTGCAAGTAGGGTATCTTTTTTTTTTTTAAAAAAAAAGTTTTTTATTTAAACAATTTTTATAAATTTTAATTTTGGAAATCTTGTGGATTGGCCCTGTTTTGCTTTACAACATGTGAGATGATTCCATCCTTGTGTCAATAAGATATCATTGACTTACAAACAAACAAACCAATGCTTTCAATATTTGCATGTTATGTCTCTTGTTTTACTTGCCCATTGTCAGTCTCGCATAGTAATTGCGGAGAACTTACCTGAGGATCATTGCCACCAAAACCTCATGAAGATTTTTTCTGCTGTTGGGAGGTACGAGTGTTGCATAATTTCATCGCATGTTCTTCAGCAACTTGCAAAGTAATATTGAATTACCATGCTGCTTTACAATTTGGCAGTGTTAAGAATATTCGAACTTGTCAACCTCAAATCTCTGATAGTGGAGCTTCTTCAACATCTAAATCAGCAAAAGCTGATGGAATGCATTACAGTAACAAGGTATTCCTATTTTCTGCAGCATGGGGGATTTGGCCGTTTGGTGCAATCTTTCTCCTCCATTAACCTCTAGCATTGTAGGGACAATATATGATTTCTTTAAAATTTTTGTTGGAGGGATTGACCAAAATCTCTACAAGGACCTGTTCCAAATGAGGTGGGGAACACCTGTTTGAAATGGATTCAAAGTTTTGGACAGGGACAATTTTTTCCCTTATTTGATTTTGGGGATTCTGCCTTCCCTTTCGAATCTAACCCTGGATTTTATAAAAAATAATCTGAGGTATCTTCATTGATATCAGTTCAAAAGGATAGTTACAGGCAAGGTAATCAAACAGTTAAAAATACATGGTTAGCCAATTCGAGAGGGTTCATGTCTCTCTTTTCCCCATAAGTCACCGATGGTACATGAATGACAAAATCAATCTTATTTCTTATTATAAATGTACACCTACCTTACGCCATCTCCCAGGGGTGGTATACCTCTTGTTACTGTTTCTTGGAAATGCTTTTACAACAGACGGCCACCTTAACATTATCCCGAGATCAAAAGATGCCTTGTTCATAAGGTAGAAATCTGGAAACTAATGTTGAATTGTCTAGTGGTTCCCCTGATGCTTTGAAATTAGGAAGGTCCTTCCATTTAAATAGAAATCCCCATTAATCATTTTTGCCAATTGACTGGGTGGGAGGGGTTGAATCACAACACTTGATCCTATGCCTGTTCTGAGTTGAGATAAGTGGAATTGTCTTTTTCTGTTGGCATATTGCACTTTCTCCGCATCCTTCATGTTCTTGTTCATGCCTTGCCAATAGAATTTAGTTGTCGTGTTTCTTTTTCGTCCCCAAAAATCCTAATTGTCCCCCTACATTTTTTTAAGAAATAGATATTTCCTTGATCTGATGAAATATACAAAAGAGAGCGGGAAAAAGCATCCAAAAGATAATGGAAATTGCATAAAAGCTTTCCACTTAGCCAAGAGATTAAATAAGCTATAATTTGTAAAAGGAGAAAAAAATCATTTACACCCATATAAAGCTGAACATATTCATAAGATCTACGAAAAGGGAGAGTTATATTGTTGAAAATCCAATTGTTCTTTCAATCCACGAAGATCCAGGACAGGCTCTTATAAGCTGTAGCTATAGGATCTCCTTTTCCTTTCTAGAAGGGTTGCCCATCAAAAAATCAGGGAGGAAGACTCCCATAATGGATGGCAGAGCAGTACTCAAATGATGATAGGATGAGACCCAAAATTTATAGGCATTGTCACCCTACGTGAATCAATGCCCTTGAGATTCTGATTCCTTCGTATGGCATGCCAATTTGGCGAGTGTGCACAAGAGGGAGCCTTTGCTGGATGACATCTGGTGTACTAATTCTTTCATGGCTTAAGTGCCAACAAAAAAATTGAATGTCTTTGTGTTAATTGATAAGGAAAAAGTAATTATTTCTTATATTTTCAAATGTTGATACAAGGGTATAAGTAACAACTATAGAAAACAATTAAAAAAGGAAAAGAAACCTTTGTCTAATAGGATAAGAAAACACTTATCTTTTAGACAAGGAAACCGCAATCTATTAAAATCTAAATGCAATAGAAAAATAAAAGATAATATAATTTAACACGTTGGGTATTAGTCCCTCCCTATCTTATTGTAGAGCAGTTGGTTATGGGGAATGGGGATCATTTATGTGACTTAGCCCTGGAACATGGATAGCATAAGTAGAACGGTATAGCTGTTGGTGCAATCAAAAGGCCATATCCGTATGTGGACCCTGTCGGACTAGTGAATCTTGGAAACTTGTCGGATGGGTGAACTTCCACAAGAAAGCTCTAATGATGTTAAGCCATAGAGTTTGCTTTTCCTCCTTGAAAGGGTGCGTAGTTTTTCCATAGGAGTGCGAAGAACCGTGAATCATTCGAAGGAGGTGTACAATGAAGTTATAGCTGTACAATAAATACAACTATTCTCAATTCGTTCTTTTTTCATTTTTTCTCAGTAAAAAGTTCAGTTTCTCATAAAAAAGAAAGAGAGCTTGGCCATGATCCCACTTTGTGCTCTATGGAAGAGGCGATATTGGAACACCACAAGTGAACATCCTAGAGCTAGGGCTTATGAATGGTGTTAGAGTATATAGATTAGTATATTTTATATTCTTGTATTAATATTAATTTGTCATTTACCTTCTCCTTATAGGATTAGGTCAACCTTGTATATTTGTCTATATATATATAGACTTTAATAATGAGAATACATTACATTGGATTCTCTCCAACCTTAGTCTCTACTTGGTATCAGAGCTCTAGGTTTCTTGCCCATTAGGGTTTGGTGCCCATTAGGGTTTTGGTGCCCATTAGGG
>NW_019104708.1:80327-107755 GCF_001995035.1 Momordica charantia
TATAGATTAGTATATTTTATATTCTTGTATTAATATTAATTTGTCATTTACCTTCTCCTTATAGGATTAGGTCAACCTTGTATATTTGTCTATATATATAGACTTTAATAATGAGAATACATTACATTGGATTCTCTCCAACCTTAGTCTCTACAAATGGAAAATAGTTCTGGTTCGTGAGTAGAAAAACTTTTTAGCCTTAAACAACCCTTCAAACTACTACTGAATATCACTATCTGAGATTTTGAATCCACTACAATATTTCTTATTCTTTTTTTTTTTAGAACAAGAAACTATTTCATTGATATATGAAATATGACAACAAAAGGGGCCCAAATTGGGCTACAAAAAAACTCTCCTAGATAAGAGAGAGGCGAAACTATAGTGATGAAATGTAGGGGAGCATTTACACCAAGATATCACCAAGAAAACTATGGAATCAAATAAGAGATGTGGGGGACGCTCCTTATCTTGGAAGATTCTTTGATTTCTTTGCAACAATATTTCTTATTCTTTATAGAAGGGAATAACTTAACTGTCAACACTTTCTGGTTCAGTTGCATGCATTTGTGGAATATGAATCAGTTGAGCTGGCTGAGAAGGCTGTAAGTGCTTTTTATTCAATAACGTTACAATAGAGTTCATTTTACTTTTGTAAATGGAATTCAGATGAAAAAGAAGTTCCTTAAATTTACAGGTTGCAGAATTAAATGATGAAGGGAATTGGAGAAATGCACTTAGGGTTCGTTTGATGCTTACGTGCACGGTACATAATCTAAGATTAGTCTAATTTTTTTCATGTAACATGTCATGTATTTGATTTGCCTTCTGTTACATGGTTTAAGATACTATGTACTGCATTTCCTGTGTCTGATTGGTTTGCCATGGGGGTATTTATATTCTCTCTTATTCAAACTTAAAAAGTAGCACCAAACAAGTTTATACGCTTTGGCAAGGTGCTTTATTTACATTTTTAAGCATTTACTGCTGTATGTATCCAAATGTTTATACTAATTCTGAATCTAAATCATGAAGCTTTGTTCATTCTTTCTTTCCTTTTTTTTTGTATGTGTTTTAATCAAAATTTCATTATTGTTTACAGTCAAAATCTGCTCCAGTTCGTGTGAAGAAGGGAAATAACGGGGAGATGAACTGCAAAGATGATGATACCTCTGATCAACTGCGTAATGAGAAGCATGTAGACTATCTTTCTGATCAAGCTGATGCTCCTCCGCAGGAACAAGTACAACAGAACTTCTAAGCTTCTTTAGATTCCTAGAAGCTCTAAAATTATTGTTCTCTTTTTTCAAATCTAGAATATGTTTTAATGGAAGTGGAAAGGGTGAAGAGAAGGAGCAAATATTACCATGCAATCAAGATATTAGGAATGATAAAAAGAGAATATGTACGTAGTCAAGATAGAAAGAGAAGAAAAGGAAAATGTTTTGGAAAGGAAGGAAAAATCTTAAAAGATAAGTTGCCCTAAGGGTGATAGGAGTCAGCTCAAAGTGCGTTGAGGGAACCAAAAGATAATTCTGAAGAGTCAAATTGTTCAAAATGGATAGTAGTTGATCCAAAGGGGAGAGTCAGTAAGGTGGCAGGCTTAGGATTAAAAAAGGTCTTCCGACCATGGATATAAAAACTTTCACTATTTTTATCTAGTGGCTTCCAAGAAAGAGATAAATGTGGATGATTAAACCAGATGGCAAATCGAAAAAGAAAATTGACAGCTTCTATATTATTTTTTTTTAAATAAGAAACAGTCTTTTCATTGATAATGAAAAAAAAGGGAAAAAAGTTCAAGGATACAAACTCCAAATAACAAGCTAACAAAAATTACAAAACCCAAAATAAATTATTGTAGTTCAAAGAGCCCGTGGGAGAAACTACCCCATAAGAAACCGCAAAGACCAAAGGGCCACTAAAGCTAAGGCCCTATCAAACCAAAAACAGAACCAAAGCCACTATAGGACAAAAATCTGGAAGAGAGGACCATGAAGATTCTAACAAGAGAAACCACACCAACGACCTCACCACAAAGAACTTTGAAAACAGAACCCCTAACTGAAAAAAAATCTGTTGCATTCTCAAAAACATTAGAGGTCATTAATAATATCTAAAAAGTCCTTTGAATCTTCCGAAGAGTTGTGCTCATCGCCAATGATGGAAGAAATTCCCTTTGAACAAGGGAAAAAATAGATTCATTCTCATTATAGTGTCTTTTACTATTTCCAGAAGACTAACCAACCTCTTTTGTTGATTCCACCTGGGACAACAATGCTGCCTCTCATTTTGAAAATGGAAACCATAATACATTCAAGACTTCAACCATGTTGATTATGCTTCTTCAAGAGACAAAAAATATCAAATTCACCCTTGTCCGAAAAATGAGCCTTCTCAAATCAACAATAGCTTCTTCAAACAAATTGAGTTGCTTCCTAAGAGAGATATGAAAGTGACGTTTACCTCTATTTTTTTTTCCAAATTCAACGACAACCGGTTGTAGGAAATCTTTTCTTTTACTTTTTATTTTTATTTTTATATAAAACAAAACTTATATTAATAAAAGAGGATATAAAAAAGAATGAGATGAGATATCCCTGGTAAAGCCAAGGGGATTACAAATGGACTCCCGGTTGGCATAAATCTAAGGAAAACCGTAATTTCAGAACTCTTTGTTAAGGGCGCACGAAGAAGAAGCATGGTATTTAAGAGTATCCCAAAAGACATCTATAGGTGTGTTTTTCCCTTGGAAAATCTTCCCATTCCTCATCCGAAATCTTCAAAAGAAGAGCCACCATAGTGATGTACCACAAGATAGCTTGGCCAACAAAAAATGTCACATGTAAGGGCTGAAGCAAACCATCTGTGCCTAATTGGGGAAAGCCCATGAAAGCTTGAAAAGATTGAGGTGAGCACTCCAGCACATGAAAGCAAATGGGCATGAAAAAGGAGGTGCTGACTCTTCACGCACCAACCACGAGACAATGCCCAGTTGGGAAACCTATCTTGAATTCTGTCGTGGGTGCTTAGAGCGAAAATCCACACAAAAACTTTCACCCTTATTTTAGCTTGCTCAATCATGTTAACAAAAAGCCTGCTGATGCCTTCACAATTTCCACAAGAATTTTGGGTCATAGATTTGACAGAGAAGAAACCATGTTTTTCAAGAGACCTAAGAAAAACTTGTTTTCAACACAACATCTGCTTAAATCCATGATTCAAAAGGGTTAGAAACTAAATAACTTGAAAAGAAACCTTCGAATTTTCAAAAACTAAGCAAGGACAAATAACCTAGAGATGAGAGAGGACAACTTCTATATTGTTAGGAATACGTAGCTTTTGGTGAAAAGTCTTTATTTATACTGTCAGAGTTAAAAGTATGGCAGTACTAGATTTGATAAATCCGTTTACATATGGCCTAGAGAACAAGGTGGCAGCAACATAGGAATTGAGGCCTATGTTCCAAAACAATTTTGAGGCTTCTGGCCTGAGGCTCACTTTGGTGAGGCTCAAATTTTTAGCTTGAAACTTAACACCATCTTTGGATCATAGGAGGCTTACGGCTCCATCCATGAGACTTGGAGCCTTTACGCCTGATGTAATAGTTAGAATAGTAATATTAATTTGTTGCTTGCTCTTAAAATATGTAAGTTCTTGTATGTTAGGAATGGTAATACACCATGGGTTGTGTTTTAATCTAGTCCATTATTACACTAATATTGAGGACAAAAAATAGGCATTGAAGAGAAAATTTTGAATGACTTCGTAGATTCTTTGTTTAAGAAAAAGACAACTGATAGGAACAAATTCTTTTGTACCTGTATGTAATCTTTATGTTTAGTAATATCTGATTATTTTTCATGATTTTTATTAATGCCTTTTTTATTTAAATTGAAGCTTATGCCTCCATACSGTATTGAAGCTTACATCTCGCTTGTTCAAAAAAACAAAAGCCTCCAGGCTGTCCTTAGCCTTCTAAAACATTGATTGAGGCCAGGATAATAGCCTCTCCTTTTGGTTCATTATTGTTGGAGATGTTAAGTTAGGTTGATTAATTTTGGGAGTAGCTAGAGGTCTGATTGGAAGGGTAAGGATGTAATATCCTTGTACCCCACCTTCAGTTTTTAGATGGTACCATCCTAGTCTACACATTCTCTGTAGACGGTCAGAGCTACATGAACAACCCATTTTGTTCAAACAAAATTTGGAGAAATCAACCATTTGTGGAATAATCCTGTGCCCTGGCGCTAGATCAGATTTGTGTGGTGGTAACCATGATAAGTTGTATGGCTTGTCAATTGCCTTTATCCACACTAAGAATGTCATTGGGAGATAAGCTAGGACACTCAGTTTTGGACAGTGGAGAAAAGGTAATCGAGATGATTTGGAAAATAGAAGAATTTCTACTTCAAAGGGAGGTGGACTTTTCTCTTACGCAATTGGTGCTCTCTTGCTTGCCTATATACATTGTGTCAATCTTCCTAATGTCGTGAAATGTATAATACATATTGCATTTGGAAAGATAGATCAGGAATTAAGTTACTTGGCTCATAACAATGTATAATACTCCCTAGGAAGGCTAAGTTTTTGTGGAATTGCGCTTCAAGAGCCCTCCTTTGGCACCAAAGAAATTCCTGCGTTTTTAAGGATAAGTTTTCTTCTTTTAACATTTTTTGTAGGAACGTACAGTATACTACTTCATGGTGGTGCATTAATTATAGGAAATGCTTTTGTAACTACAACCTTTCCATGGTCATGAACAATTGGAAAGCATTGTTGTAGCTCCTTGGGTGGGGTTCCCTCTACCCGAGCCATTAGGTTGTTCCTTTTTTGTCAGCTTAATACAAGCAAGTTTCTTATCTAAAAAAAAAATTACTTGGCTCCATACAATGATAATGGAAGCAGGAACGGGAACTTGAGAAGGAGAATGGAGACTTTGGTAACCAAGGTTGGGAAGATTCTTTAACGAAACAGTGGACAAAGTAACTCCAAGCATTTATGGCTGAGCGAATGAAGCTAGTTTACAATAGAAAAATTGATTGGGTATTCTCAAATGACTCCAAGAGCAATATCTGATGTATCGGTCCTTTGTCTCCTAGATTACATTTATTATAGTCTAATCATAATGGAGTGAAAGCCATTATCTCGGAGATTTGACTGAGGAGAGCTACTACTCAAGTCAAGCTTTCCAAGGCTACTTGTAGTGTCAACCAAGAAAGATATGGTGTCTCTAGGTGGACTTGTTGGTAAGCACTTGGAATCTGCAAACACCTCAAAGGTCTTAAGTTCAAACAATAGGTACTAGAGGTGCTCGAGATTAGGGGAACTATCAGAGCTGACCTCGGGGTAGGTGAGTTTCCTTGGGGATTAATGGGGTGGGGCTATTATGGCTCAGTTTACAGAAAAAAAAAATAAATAAAGAAAAGAAAAAGAAAGAAACTGATAAAGATATGGTGGTGGAAGAATTGTTGGGAGAAGATGATAGAACTCGGGATAATTTATCAACAAAGAGATTACAAACTCGGAGGATTATAGCTCCACCTTCTCTCTCAAACCTACCTCAATTCACAAAAGCATACTCTCTTCCTTCCTTACCTTCGCTAAATGAAATTCCAACTGTATAGAGAGGTTAAACAAGAATGGGACCAAGAAGTAGTTTCTTTGTTTCTTAGTTCTGTAGTGGGGATCACTTATTGAGGTACGATAAAGCTCAAGGAAACCTTGGGAAGCCGTACACTACACTGTAGTGGTTGTACAGAAGACCTCCACCACCTCTGTGAAGTTATACTTTAGTCTCATCTCCAAGGGCTACTGTGGATTAGTATCTACGTGACTGTGAGACCATGTTGGATGATCTCAAATTGCTCATTCGTGCTCAATAGATAACGAAAGTGAATGATGGTAAGCACAGATAAAGTATGGTAAGCAATGATGGTTTTCATGAAGTTTCTTATCCCCAAAAAAAAAAAAAGTTTTGTTAAATGGCTACAAGAAGTATGGGAAACTTGCCCCCAGATTTTATGGGCCATGTCTTTTCTTTGAGCGAGGAAAGTTGTTGCTTACATACACGAGTTACCCCCACAACATAAATCCATTAAGCGATTCATGTCTCTCGGCTAAAGTTGGCTCATGACAATTACCTCCACCCTACTTCCCTACCTTTATGTTAGAATGTCAAGATGTGAATCACGATCTACTTGCAATAACTTGGGGGTTGTTGCTTATGTGGGAAGGACAATCAGTTGAAGAAGCTACTTGGAAGCGGCCTCCAATTCGGTATACATATGCCAAGGCAAAGGTAGTAGGCCTTATTAGTTGAGTTAGTTATACAGCAAATAAAAGGAATGCTTGATGTGTCCAAGTCTGTACAGGTTGGGGCCCATTTTGTAAGAACAGATAGAATAGTCATCTGTTACTGGGAGGCAAGACTGCAAGAGTAGGAAGCAGTCCATTGGTTAGTAGTGTTTTGGTCGAAGGGCATGGAGAATTTGTATTCTTTCTATATTTTACAATTAATTTGAGAAGGTTCTTTTGAACATATCCAAGTGATGTTTTTCCTCAGGGTGGTCCTTATCCGAAGAAAGACTTATCAACCTTCCTTTTTCTTCCTTATTTCTTCTTGACACCTTTTTCTTTTGCTCCTAAGCTTGAACTTACTTTTCTTCGCCTCAAAGTCTTTGGCACTTTGACGTAAGTAGGAGACCTTCATGAATTGAGGAGTTGTGGTAAAGAAGACTCTGAAGGAAGAGCTCGAGATGGACTGGAGCTGATGAAAATAGCTTTCTAGCTGAAGAGCAGCTTGCTAATGGGGATAAGGTCTACTCGAGCAAAACTACTCTACCTGAGTCAAGTAGGCTGGTCACGGTATGACTTAAAATGTGACCCTATATCTGAATGGGGCACTCAACTCAAATATGCAACTGCCAAGTAGAGGTCAATCTCTAAGAAATGTCGTAGGATTGGCTAATACTTGACTCAATGTCACACAGTAGTTATGTGATTTGGAAGGGTTTGGTTTAGTAGTGAAGAACCATGTGTAGTAGGTGGCCTGAACACACCAAGCCAAAATAAAAATAAGAGGATAGTTACGAAAAGACCGAGATAGGTGCACTGACAGAAGCAATATTCCCAATTTCTATCAATTTAAAACTGCGCCATTTTCTGCTCTGCTAAGCCTCCAAAAAAAGTGCAGCTGTTACTTTCCTCCAAATAACTGAAATTTATAATTGCTCAATGGTGGAAGTAGAAAATCATGCCAACTAATAATCAAAGTTAACCGAAGTTTTTATACAGAAGGGTGCAGCAAATGAAAAGAAGTTACTCCAGTTTGCTAATGTTGGTAGATCCAGATTCGTATGGGGAAAAAAATGAAAAGTTATGCTTTGTTGCTATACTCGTTCTTGTCCAACTTTTGATTTACCCCCCTCCTACCAAAGAAAATGACTTACAATCGACACTTTACTTCTCGAGAAATAGAGGCATATTATATTCACTTTGTTGTATTCTGAAAAAACAATTTCATTCTTTTTACTGCTACTTTGTTGCAGCGAGAGGAGCAGGGAAATGAAAAGGATGCTGGTGGGCAGAGAAGGGTCCGAAGCAGGGTACGCAGTAAAGGACGTGGTCGATCGCAGTACCATCATAATAACCATGTGGGAACTCCACCTTCAAGTAGTTCTACTAGCATCGAGCAGGCAAAGCAGCAGCCGCCACCACCGGGGCCTCGCATGCCAGATGGGACAAGAGGGTTCGCCATGGGGCGGGGGAAGCCGGTGAGTGTGAATATGACTTGAAAACCAAACATTTCAACTGAATGGAATACAGTGAGGGGGGGTGTGTCTAATCATAGGCAAAAGAAAAGAATGCAATGGTGTTTGTTGATGGCAGGGTTTTTAGTGGGGCTGTCAAATCCATTGCATACAGAAATGTGATGGTTCCAGAACTAAGAGTTTACTTTCGAATGTATTTTTAAGCAAGGAAAGATTTGATTCAGCTTTTTAATCTCCTCTTTCCTTTAGGGATTCATTAACGATTATTATTTTAAGTAATATGTTAAAACCAATGGGGAAGGAAGTTGGTGACTCAATTTGCCTTGTCCCTTCCCTTGCCTTGTATAATGCAAACCTGCTCATTGTGTTTGCTTCTCTACTCTCTCTCTTTCTCTCTCTCTTTCTTTACTTATTATTGCACTTACATTTCCTCTCCCTTCAAAATACATTGAAGGGTTCAATGTTGATATAAAGGTCTATTCGTTTTTCGAATAACCATGAAACGTCTTTCTATCGGCATTTCTGTAAAATTATGACAGCAATACCTTTACCGACGTTGATATATTAAATCTTTAATTACTTTTGTTTTTGTTTCTTTTGTAGTGACATAAGAAATGGGTTTGAGGGTTCTAGTGATGCAAATGTCTTATAACTTGGGTCAAAAAATCAACCAACCTAGACTTCTTAGTTTTAGGGAGAACAGATGTTGGCATTCTTCAAGATTGAATTTAGGGCTAATAGAAGGTATAACAAATTAAATTGTGATTGTGATACATAGTCAAAATTATTTGATATTATTTGATATTGTATAGTTGTTTGTACTGAAAAATATTCTGATAGTCACAATAAATCTTCGAGAACATTTCAAGATAATAAAACTTGCAAAAAGGAGTTAGCACTCCGAAGGTTTTGTCAGTATATCGTGTGCTTAGAGAAACAAATATCAAATAAAGAATAAGTTTTACATACCCCACACTCCCACACTATGGTTATTTATAGAAGACCAAAAGTAACCATTGGTATAAGGGAAGTTTCCCATTTGAATTTATGGTTTTCAACCTGTAAAAGCAGGTAACCGCACGTATAGTTGGGAGAAATTAGTTGAATCGCCACGTGTCTGGGTCATTTAATCAAGTTCGGTATAATAGGTGCCCAATTCGACATTCGTTCGAACTGGTGTCGTCTTCACACATCTTTCCTTTTATTTGAATCACTAGTGACGTGTCGGAAAAATCAAAAGTTGATCAATAGCCCCTACTTCAAGAAAATTCGAGGAGTTTAATTTGAAATTCTTTAAGTAGCGACCAATTTGTCTTGCATCGCTAAAAACTTGAACTTATTTTCCCCCATTCTTTCAAACTGGTGCTTTCTTCCATCAGGTATTTATACTTCGCCAGTGTGCATTTTCACTAAGTTCTCATTTCTTAGCAATCATATAGAATGCTTAGGGCAAGGAATCTCTCCCCCAATTACTACGAATCAGAGAAGTTGGTCGTCTCCTTTGTCTACTCTGCACTAGGTAACTCTCATACCCAAATTCAATCTCCTTTACTTCTTTCTGCATTTCTGTTCAATAGATGGCTAGGACCAAGTCGTTTGACACTAGTTCCCATGGCCTTCGTCTTCTCAAGCACCTCTAGATAACCCACCAGTCAAAAGTAGAAATTCCTGTCGGCGTAAGCCGAATGAATCGCCTGAAAACAATGGTGAGTGCTCCGACTATTCGCATTTGAACTACGCTAAGGAGTTACTAGGAATCCTTAGGTATAACTACTCAATTACTAATGATGTTGAATTGAGAATTCCTGTAGCAGGTGAAACAATCAATAAACCGCCATTAGACTGCGTTAGTTTTTACCCCCAAATGTTCGAATACGGGATTAGGTTGCCCTTACATCCTTTTGTTCAATTTTTCCTTAATGCTGTCAATTTGGCTTCTGCCCAGTTAACACCCAACGGTTTGGGTACTTTAATGGGGTTTTGGTATCTGTGGTGGAGATTCTGTGAGGACAGAACCTGCATTTTATCTGTTGAACAAATGCTAGCCGACCACACCATAAATAAATCTTCAAAGGCCTCTGGTCGATTTTACTTAAGTTGTTTTCCTGGTGTCGCGAAGTTAGTCAATGGACCAGTAATAGAGAAGAGTTTTTCTTCGATTGTCATTGGTCCCACCTCCATAAAGAATTAGAAACATAGATGGTTTTATGTCTCGGGTAACTAGTTAATGACCACCAGCAAGGGGGCTCCTTATTATGAAGTTCCCATGGAGTTTGCTAGGATGAGTAAGCTCTTAAATCTCATCTTCTTCTCCGAAGTGATTACATGCTCATTGTACTAATTGCATTATTTTGAATTTTGTAGCTTTAATCGACCCTCCACCAGAATTGACTAAAGAAACCAGATCGGTTTTGGTTGGCTGTGCAGTTCTGTCAGTCAGAGATCGTTACAGTCCCGACCTCCTGACCAACAAAACCTGAGAAGTTGCGGTCTTGCTGCCGAACTTATCGAAGGTTAAATTTTCTCCTTCCTCTTTTTTACTTGATTTGTCCTAGAAAAGTCGATCCGTTGACAAACTTTTATCTGGAATGTAGAAGAAATGAATCCTCGATCTTCCAGATTCAAAGTAGTCGCCACCGCGACGTTCCCCTTGGAGGTGGAATGACTAGTTCGGTTGAGAAAGGTACAAGGCCTGTGAGTTCTTTGCAGCCTGAAAACAACCAGAGAGACGCCAACAAGGATAATGACGCCCCACAGCCCCAACCYACAGTTGAGACTAGGCCACCGAAGTCCAAATAGGAGCGACCTCCACTACCGAGCTCTTTCGATCCGAAGAAAGTGGCTAAGAGGAAGTTAGCTTCTTCTGTTGAAAACGACACAAGGAGCACAAACGTTCATGCTTTCGATGTAGATAACCTAGTTACTTCCACTGAATACTCTGATCAGAGTGAAGATGACGGGGCTCAATTCCTGAGGAAAAGATTGCGCAATGAAGACATTCATACCGCTCCAATTTTTTAAAATCCCTTTCCTGGAGAACTTCCAGATGCTTGTGTGGAAACCCCTCCTCCCCCTATTATTCACCTCCCCCTATTATTCACGATGTTAACCTTCCATCCCCCAGAGGGATGGAGTTTGAATTTGATACCTTAGGGGACAGTCCTAGGATATCTCTTCAAGACCTCGACGAGGTCCAGTCCCACTCACCTTGGCTGACAAATTTAACGTGACTTTTCTATTGGCCCCTCGAGCGCCAAGGAGACCTCCTTCGAAGTCTCTAGCTCTCCTCCTAATTTTTCACCTGATTTTCCTCCCTTTCTGTCGAACGTGTGCGGGGAAGACATCCTATCTCTCACGGACAAGCTTTGCCCCTACTTCTCCAAAGATCTAGAGAAACATGCTCATAGTATCAACCCTTAATCATCCAACGAGCTCTTCATGGATGCTGCCACACACATTGCAAATCCCTGCTCTTATTTTTCTTATTTAATTCTTTTAACGTTGTGTCGCTTTCAGGATTTGGCTCTTTTGTGTCGCGAAATGGCTTCCATTGGGATTGAACTTTCTCAGCGCGATACTGTTGGGAGAAAGAACAGAATCAATCTCGCAAAAGCTACCAAACAAGCTGAAGCATGCTCTGCTCAATTAGTAGAGTACAACTTGCTTTTGGAAAGCTCAAGAAGGAGCAGGAGATACTAGTTAAGCTGAAGCAAGAATCTCTTGCAGTGCTCGTGGCATTGGAGAAATGCATCATCGAAAATAATAAATATAAAGTAGAACAAACTAAGTTGGAAGAAGAAAATCTCTGCTTGCTGTCTGAAAGTTCTGAGATGAAAGCTAAGGTCGCCATGTTCAAATCCTTAAATGAACAGTTGAAGAACGACCTTGCCGAACTGAAGACCTTATCAGACAGCTTTTTGAAACTTGAGACTAACAAGAGATCTCAAGTTGAGTCCGAACTAGGCGAAGTCAAAACTAAGTTCAGACAAATTGAGTCTGGCTAGATCTAAGCTCGGACAATCTGAATCAAGTATGGCCGAAATTGAGTCCAAATTTCGTGAATCTGAGAAGATGGTTGCCAAGTCAGTATCCAAGCTAGCAGATGCTGAATCCAGACTTGCCAATGCTGAAGCTCAACTGGGTGACTTCAATCTACTTTACAATCATGTCTCAATTTCTAGATTTTAAGGAACTTGAGAGGGATTTAGCGGTTTAATTATGCGGTTCAATGGCTGAAGAGCTTGGCTCAAGAAGTCGATTYTGACCAGCTGGACTCCATGTTTGATCAAGACAGGGAGGGCGCCATGAAGAAATTAATAGATCAAATTGTTGAACTTTGTCAAGTTGTTATAGAGCACGCTCCTTCTGTGGTGAGAAATGACAAACTTCAATCTTAGGCCGAAGCCAAAAGAATTAATCTCACGCCTACTGATTCAGTGATAAGCGAGACTAATGAAGTTGTTGAGTCTACCGACCTAGTCAATTCCGACCCACAACCTTTTCGTAGATTTTTATCATATATTCGAAATGTAATCGCCCATAAATGACGACACCTTTTCCTTCAAATCAAATTAAATTTAAAATCTGATTTACTACTCTCTCTCATCATTTTGATTTGACGCATGTATACATGTTCAGCCATTTCATTTCAATTGATGCTTCGATAACCAAGTTAGTCAATTTAAATGTTTTCGCCTCTCTTACATTTTCATTAAATCTTCACTTCCTCTTTTCATCGTTTAGAGAAAACATCTGTGGAGGTGAACGATCCTCTTGTCTCTTTCATGGAGATCTCTTCCGATCATTCAAGATACTCTTCTTCTTCTTCGTCTTCCCCACCTCTGTTCCTCCAAACCCCCTGGTTCCCTCCCCGATTGCTGAGGAACCTTCCTCCAGTTGACGGCGACGATACGTCGCGCCTCCCTCACGCTTCGAACTGCGAAGGGCCGAAAGGAAAATTACCAAACTTGAGAGGGAAGTCGCCAACCTCGAAAGCGAACTTCAGGAACGACCATCCAGGCCTTGAAGTTCGAGTTTGAATGTCAATTGTTGAAGGAGGGGAAGGAACACTGGGAGGAAGAGAAACACACCATGGAGGAAGATAGACGTGCGAGGAAAAGGATAATCGCCTTTCTGGAGAGGCGATTGACCATGGAGAAGCGGTGAGGCCAGGGCTACAACTGACAATATCCCTCTCCCCTTTTTTTGTTATCTTGATGTAGTATTTCGGTACTCAATTCGGAAAGAAAAAAGGATTTTTTTTGTTGGGGGCTATAAATTTTGTACTATTTTTGCACGCACCGATTTCTCTGTCTATTGTCGAGTTTCTGCCTTTTAGCAAGCCGCATATAACCACGTACGAAAATGAATAATAACACGAATAAGTTATATACCCTTGTATAATATATCACTGATTAACAACAATATTATGAGTACATAACAGTATAACAACAGAAGACAGAAGACATATGATAGCCCCTAATTTGAGCAATATTTGAAAAGTATTGATCGAATTACATATATTATTGATAATACATTTTTAAATGCTCGACATTCCAGGGATGCGCAAGTTGCTTTCCGTTCAAATCCATCAATTTGTATGTTCCAGTTCGGACAACTTTTTTAACCCTATACGAGCCAATCCAATTAGGCTCTAAAGCCCTAGTTTTTTGAAGTACTTTTTTTAAGCACCATGTCTCCTGGTTTGAAGCGTCGATGCTTTACTCTTGCATTATAATATTTTTTCATCCAATTCTGATACTAACGTTTCGTAATTGCAAAACATTTATTTGTTCCTCGAGTAAATCCAAGTTCAAACATAGCGCTTCTGAGTTCTGCTTTTCGTCGAACTACCGCTTGGTTCGTTCTGATGGCAATCCAATTTCGACCTGAATAACTGTTTTTGAACTGAATGCCAGTGCATATGGGGTCTGATTTGTGGAGCCCCTTGGTGTGGTTCGATAGAACCACAGGACACCTAGGAGTTCATCCACCCAATTTCCTTTTAATTATTCTAACTTCATTTTTAGTCCTCTTTTTAGAATTTTATTTATTGCTTCGACCTGCCCATTAGCTTGTGGATGAGCAGGTGATGAAGTAACATGTTTGATTCCAAGCTCAGCACAAAAATTGTTAAATTTTTCATTGTCCAACTGCTTCCCACTGTCCGTTATTATTGCATATGGTATTCCGAACCAGCAAATGATATTACGCTAGACAAAATTCTTTACTTTAGCCTCCGTTATAGTTGCAAGAAGTTCAGCTTCAGCCCATTTAGTGAAATGATCAACGACGACAATGGCAAATTTTGTTTGTCCCTTTCTAGTCGGGAGTGGACCAATTAAGTCAATTCTCCATTGCCCGAATGGCCAAGGACTCGAGATAGGTGTTAAGTTCTCTGGTGGTTGCCTAATTATATCTGCATACCTTTGACACTTATCACAGTTTTGCACATACTTTTTCGTATCTTTGCTTACGCTCGACCAATAGTAACCTTGTCGAATTATTTTTGACATTAGAGTTCGAGCCCCAGTATGACTTCCGTAAATTCCTTCATGTACTCCGTGGAGTACATACTCTGCTTCATCCGGGGTTAAACAGTTCAATAGTGGCAAGGAATACCCCCGCTTATATACATCCCATCTAGGAGTAGATAATGAGCGGCTTGTCTCCTTAGCTTCTTTATTTCACTTTTGTCTTTTGATTGTATTCCTTGGAGAAATTTGACTATTGGATCCATCCAACAACGAGCTTGCACGATGACTTCATATGTTCTTCTTCATTTATTAAAGGTGTGCCTAGCACCTCAATCAGAACAGTACGAGCTAGGTCAGTTTCAAAAGCGGAAGCCAACCTTGCTAAAACGTCAGCGTTCAAATTTTCTGAATGAGGTATCTGTCTAATCTCAGTCTCTAAATTTTGCCAAATTTTCCTGGGCCTTTCGCAGATATTTAGCCATATTTTCATTTTTTGCTTGAGATTCCTCGGTGATTTGGTTAACTATGAGTTGGGAATCACTAAGGATCAATAAGCAAGCTGTGCCCATACCTTGAGCCATCCGGAGTCCAGCCAACAAAGCTTCATATTGGAACCGTGTTCCTTCTGGAGACTATAAAAGAATTCCAGCTCCACAACCTTTTTCATTAGATGACCCATCAACATACAAAGTCCACTGCTGCTTGAAATCAACTGTCACTTGATTTGGTGTTATTTTAGTCACAAAATCGGCAACTTCTTGTCCCCACAGATGACGCCAATTGTTCGTACCGAAAAATATTCGGATAGTCACAATAGATCTTCAAGAACACTCCAAAAGGTTTTGTCAGTATATCGTGTACTTAGAGAAACAAATATCAAATAAAGAATAAGTTTTGCATACCCTTACACTCCCACACTATGGGTATTTATAGAAGACCAAAAGTAACCGTTGGTATAAGGGAAATTTCCCATTTGATTTTACGGTTTTCAATCCGTAAAAGTAGGTAACTGCACGCATAATTGGGAGAAATCAGTTGAATCGCCACGTGTCCGGGTCATTTAATCAAGTTTGGTATAATAGGTGCCTAGTTCGAAATTCGTCTGAACTGGTGTCGTCTTCACACATGTTCTTTACACATCTTTCCTTTTATTTGAATTACTAGTGACATGTCGAAAAAATCAAAGGTCAATAGTTAACGTATTTTGTAGGGTATTTGACACCACCAATTTCTCTTGTTATATTAAGTTATATCTATTTCCATAATCATTTGTCTTTAGTTTCTTGGTTTTGAAACCTACGGTCTCATTGATAATCATTTCGGGTTTGTTTACTTCCAAGGATTCGGATTGAGAATCAATCAAAATCAGAATATATTTTCTTTTAATGTGTATTATAAATTTTATGGAATCGAAATCAGAAATCATTTGATGTTGTTTACTAAAATTGTCTAAAATCAAAATAAGAATTAGAAACGTAATAAATAATTTCCCTTGCCCATTTTTTACTTTTAGCTAATTACAAATACATTATAATGCTAATATACTTTTTTTAATTACAATAACAAAAGACTTTCCGACTAGAAGCCCACGAAGAGACACAAATTCTAACATTCTGGCAGAAAATCCTTCTGTGTGTTTTATATAGACACATGTATATATTTCGATTAAAACAATAATGATTTTATTTTATTTTATTGATAGTAAATATTTTTTATTACAACCATTTATTTAATATTAACAAAAATAAAATTAGAGTAATTAAAATATTTTTTTTATTAGAACAATCATTATTAATATAAAATATTTTTACCATGGATTGTTTTAGTATTTAATAATAATTACATTAGTAGCATAATTAAACAAAAAAATAATAAAAGTGTAGAACAATTAATTAAAAAGTTAAAAGTGTACACCAAAGAAAGAGTAAAAGTTGAAAGGTAATTATTAATTTATTATAAAGGTGTGAAGCCCATAGAATAAAACATAGGAATGAGATTAATGAAGTTGTAGAAGATGAAAAAGATTACACTCTGTGAGAATCATTCACAAGTTTGAGATGAGTTTCACAAATTAATTCAATTCATTCAATTTAGTAAAACAATCAAATGAAAAATTTTGATTATCACCTTACTGACTCTCATCTTTTTAAAGTAAACAAGGCCTTACAAAGAATGAAGGGATCAAAATGAAAATTAATCGAAATGAAACCAATCAGAATGAGAATGACATTAATTTGATGTTGTTTAGTAGAAATTTTATGGAATCAGAACGAGAAATATTACTTTCACCTATGTGTTTTTTTTTTTTTTTTTGATAATTTACCTATGTGTTCATTTGTTTTGCTATGTAGTTTTTAAAAATATTTTCAAAATCTAGGTCAAATTTTGAAAAATAAAAAAGCTATTTGCAAAAGTATGTTTTTGTTTTTAAAAATTTTTCAAATCCATCTTTAGGTGAAAAACTAATTAATGAAATTGTAAAAAATAAGTATACATTTTAAAAACAGAAAATGAAAAATGAAGATAAATTGTAAAAATAAACATACTTTTTAAGATTTTGTTTTTATTATTTAAATTTGGCTGAAAATTTAGAGGTGTCTTTAAATATGGAAAACATGCTAAATTTAAATGGTAAATGGTAAGAAAATATTAAAGAAGCATAATTTTTAAAACTAAAATGCTGAAAACAAAGTTGTTATTAAGCATCTACACTACACATAATTTTTCTTTTAGTTTTTAATTCTTTTAAAAAAGTTTTTTTCTTTTTTTCCTTTCTTGAATTTTCAACAATAAGCTTTTAAGTATTAATTGTTTTAGTTTTTACGACTTCGCTATCATTTCAGAAAGGATGTCAAAAGTAGTTTTACAAAATAAAAAAAAAAATATATATATATATATATATATGTTAGCATTCTTTCAGAAAGGATGTCAAAAGTAGATTTACGAAATAAAATATATTTATATATACACTTTCTAAAAGGAAAACAAAAAATAGAAATGTTATCACGTCCTCAATTATTTGAGAAAAAACAAAATCCAGAAATTGGTTTTCTTTTTCCCTTTTTTTCCTTTTCCTTTGAGTTCAACAAAGCTAGAGAAAAGGATCAAACTTATTCTGATAAAGCCTAGTTAGGAACAAGCTATCACAATAATTGAATAAGAAAATCTCAATAGGTTTAAGTTTCGAAATTTTTACATACTAGTGGTGGATTAGCACGTGCATTGCACGGGTTTATTTTTCTTTATTTTTTATGATTTTTTTAAAACTAACTTATTTATTATTTTGAGTTTTAATTAACAATTGATTTAAAGTATAAATTAATTATAATCATTCAAAATTATTTTTAATAATACTTGTAATTTATTTTGATATTTATGTTAGTAACCTTTCAAAAATAAAAAATAAAAAATAATATTTAATAGAAAATGGGTTAAATATATATATGTATATATATATATATAATTGTATATAGAATTATACGATATCAAAACATACAATATGAATTAAATCATCGTTATAATATAATACATTTTGTATTTTATTAAACATTTAAATTATTTTATGTATTTATTATTTGAATTTAAAAGTTCCTTRATCATTTTATGGTATCTAGAAAAAATCATTGTTACTATATTTTTTTAATTGAAAWTTTTAATTTCATTTTTGAAGATAAATATAATTTGTTTATATRAAAGCTTATTTATATAWAAAAAACGTTGTGTATTTTATTTTTAATTAAATTATATTAATTTTTGTAGTAACTATTTAATAGTTACTATAAAATTATGGTTGATACTATTTTTTTTCCATAAATTTAAGATAAAATTAATCAATAATTATTTTATATTCAAACATGCATGAGTTTAAACATAAATAGCAAATGAGGGAATCATTTCGTGAGATATATGATTACCTCTTGCAAATATATGAACTATGATGACTGCTTCTCCAGATACAAATATCTACGGTTGTTAAACTACATTATTGTTCAATTACTCCAAAAAAAAAATTGAAATTACTATCACGATTGTGTGGAGCAAAAAGTATATAGAGAAGAAAACTCAAAATATTGTAGATAGTGCATCAAAGATTGTGATGATTTGATTGGGAATAAAATGAAGTTATAAAMTTTTGAGATTTCAAACSCTTTGGTATTCTRTAATTAAATATTATTAAAGATAAACATATTTAATTTTATAATTAATTTTTGTATAAATTGAATATAAAACTTTTCATATTCTAGCATTTACTTCGTTTTCCACACTTGCATCTCATTTGTTTGATTTTTAATATTCTTAACAAAATTATAATCCTTTCAAAATCTAAGAAATTAAATTTAAAAACAAATTTTTATTACTTTTAATATTTCAAATCTAAAAGTATAATTATTCTCATGTTTTTATTTATTTAAATGGTTATTCTCATAATATGAAATTACACTATATATATTTATTTAAATTAGAGAGATACATTATTAATTAATTAAAGAAAAATAAAATAATCTAAGATTTAAATAATTATAGAGAAGGAAGAAGTTTTTTTTTGAGATTTTCAAACTCTTGATATTCTACTATTAAATTCAAATGAAAGCAAAAACATATTTAATCATATATAGTTCATTTCTGTAAATAAAAGCAAAACTTTTCATTTTTTAGCATTTGATGTTTATTATTACGATATTGTAAGCTTTAAAAAAAGCAATAAATTTTTTTATGGTAAATATTAGGGACTCTTAAACTTTTTTTTTTTTTTTTGGACTTCTGGATACAGGAGAACTCGAACCTGGATTTTAAGCCTCATGTCAGTGCACCAACACCCGAAGGTTAATTTATTGATTAGAATTCATAGTGATTCTATCAATTTAATGATAATAGTTGTACGAAAAAATAATGACGATGGTAAAATATTAAATTTGTAATCTATCATCTCTTCATGGTAAAAGTAATTAGTTTGATTTCTTATATTGAATAATTAATTTTAACATCAAATTAAAATTTGATATAATTGTTGTATATTTGTAATTAATGTTGTTATTAATATATAAATTTATTAATTATTAATATTTTCTAAGAATAAMAAATAAAAGGTGGTTAAATCAAAATGAGGTTTGTGATTCATAAAACACAAAGGGCAAGATGATGTTCTAAAAAATGATATATTTGTAATTTTACACAACAAAAAGGGTAATATGGTCTAAAAATATTTTTCAAACATCTATACTTTTTAACCTAGTATAGATATAAATATAAATATGATGGACAATGAATAAATATGTTAAAAGTAAATTTTATTATTTTGAATGACAATTTTAGAAGTTTTGCATATGTATTTTAAAACTAAAAAACTTACCCATAATTAAAAATAAATCAAATGTCATTTAATGACATTTTTATTAAAAAAAATTATTGAAGGACCTTTTTTTCTAAATAGAATGTTACATATTTTGAAAACCCTAATTTTACTCCCTCATTTTACCACTCTCATGACCATCACTCAAATAGGATTTGGGTTGATTTTCTTCCACTGCATGCATTCTCATCGTTGCACGCCTCGACTCGAAACCGATATAGGAGAAAGAATGGGTTGATTTTCTTCAACTACATGCATTTTTGTCGTCGCACGCCTCAGCTTACTTCCTCATTTTACCACTCTCACAACCATCACCGAGAAACAAATAGGATTTGGGTTGATTTTCTTCCATTGCATACATTAATTCTCGTCGTCGCACACCTCGACTTGAAACCGATCTAGGAGAAAGAATGAGTTGATTTTCTTCGACTGCATGCATTCTCGTCGTTGCACGCCTTGACTCGAAACCAATCTATGAGAAAGAAGGAGAACAACAATTTTGCGAGGACTTATTGTAGAGTAGTGAAACCATGTTTTGAGGATGAAAACAATGGAGTCGGGATTTTAGAAATTCAATTTTGAAATTGAATTTGTTTGTACAACTTCCGCCTCCTTCCGTCGATTCCCATCCTGTTGGTGGAAATCATCACACCAAACTTATTTAGAACCAATCACCACACTGAACTATCTCTTCCTCACCACAATTTATAGAATTGGAAAAATTGGATTTCATAAGTTAATAGAATTTGAAAGGGTTTTTATAAATAAAAAAAAATGAAAGGTCATTGAAACGGTACTCTAATAAAATCATAAATAAACGGTTGGAGTTATAAAATTGTAAATTAATTATAATTTTCAATGTACATATCAATTTAATTATATTGTAAATTAATTATAACCTCCATATCTCATATCTCCTATTTTCTCTCCTTTTTTTTTTCTTTCCCCCACAACATCTTACTTCTTCCTTTTTCTCTTCTGTGTTGCTTCATCATTTTTTTATTCTATCTCTCTTATTGATTTGTCTTTTTTATTTTTAATTTAATGTATTTTTTGTATTTAAAAACTACGAGGAAAAAAGATAAACGAAATGACATATTTTTTTTTAAAAAAAAGTTCTAACTTTCTACCCTATGTACTTTTGCTTTGTGAAAAAAAAAAATACCAAACTTTATTTGATGCAGGAAGAAAAATATAAGAACTTTTTTGGTAACAATGAAAAAATTTTCTTTTTTAAATAGTATGGAAGAGATACAGTAAAAAATATACAATAAATTTGGAAAAAAAATATAGTAAATTCGATTTAAAAAAATATAGTAAGCAATGAAAAAAGGGTAAAATACACTTTTAGTCTTAGTTTGAGTATAGGTTTCAATTTGGTCCTTGAATTTCAAAAAGTGAGAGTTTAGTTCCCGACCTTTAGAAAATAGTTCTAAATGGTCCCTGAGGTTAAACTTCTGTTAGTGACATTAACGCAATGCTGACGTGTCATAGGTGAGTTGGATATTTGTTAATTTAATATAATTTTTAACACTTTCTCCCATTTATCTCTTCTTTTTCTCTCTTCTCCTTCTCTTGTACGTTCTTTTCCTCCTTTTTCTACAAAATCTATCCAAGTTCAGACTTGATAAATTGAAAGCAAAACTCACTGTAATTTAGGTATGGTTTCGTGAACTTGTGCTTTCAAGGAGTTCTGGATTTTTGCATTGAGATTGCAAGCTTCGTATTGCATGATTCAGAGAACGTCGAAGAAGGCGATGAAGTTTGAAAAGTTTTCGTCCATGAAGAAGATGGATGTTATGGGAAAAAAAAATATAAAACGAACAAAGCGACAGAAGAGGAGTCGCTGAAGACCGTCGGTCCGGGCCAACACGGACCGACCCATGGTCGGTGCCGAGCACCAAGCCTCGACGCCTCCTTGGCTTCGAGGTGTTCTCAGCCAAAAAGTTGAGAGCCCTAATTCAATTTTCCTCAATTCTTCTATAGCCCAATCTGAAATCCTGTTTGATCTCGACCCTTGATCCGACAGTAGGTCCACGATGAAATACATGGGTCCAGAAGTCTAGATCTCCAGGTATCCTAAAGATACTAGGGTTCGACTTCTGTAAACCCTAGGGAGATTAGGATTCAACTTCTATAAAAAGGGAAGTAAGCCAAACCCTAAAAGTATACTCACAACACCCTACACTCTATACTCAACTACTCCGATTCTAACTTAAGCATCGGAGCCCGTGTGGTAGAAGCCACACCGGTCTTAGTGCTATTCTGTTTTGCAGGCCTCGTTGATCCCTTCATTCTAGAAGATTGGTGCAAATTTGGCGGAATCCCAGCAGGTCAAATTTATGCATCAACAATTGGCGCCGTCGGTGGGAACGACTAAGATCAAGCCAAGATGATCAAATTGGCCGAGCACCGGTCAGATTCGAGGAAGTCTATGGGAAAAACAAATCAATAGGGCGTGAGACAGAATCCAAAGGAGAAACAAATCAACATGAATTCTGGAGATAAACCACAACATTCTGATGACGAACACCATACAACTTGGAGGTTGTCTTTGCCCGAGATGGCCGAGGGTGAGGCATATTGACAACTTCCTAAGGAGGTCCTAGACGACACAAGACGACATATTCTAAGACAGGAGAAGCGACTGACAGAAATTCTTGAACAGAACAGATTGATCACTTTAGTAAAGAAGGTCACAGGGATGGACCAGAGCATATCCCTCCTCCTCAAAAGTCTTCAGCAACCAGGAAATAGGTCATCTACACTTATCTGAGATCCATGGAAAGACAAAGCTCTTCGCCTACATGATCTGGAAACTACACGACCATAGAAGTTAACGACACAGAAAACCTGACCAGGTTTTGGGAACACCATGGTCGACAGAGAAGAACCACTTAATCAACATGCAGGAGAATCATAGAAGCATAATGGAAAATGGAAGAATAGGGAATGTGGTCTCGAAGAAACTATAGATCAGGCAGATTCGCCATCCGAGGAGGAGATAATGAGAGGAAAGATCCCTCCAAAATTTAGACTCCCTACTTTAAAGCAATACGACGGCTCAACAGATCCTGTCGACCATCTGTGCACATATAGGGAATGGATGGACCTCTACGGAATAGCAGAGGCAATCAGGTGCAGAGTATTCACTTTCATGTTAATCGACACAACTCGTATATGGTTCCGACAATTGAGAAGAAAATCAATCTTCTCTTTCAAAGAGCTGGCTTTATCACGCAATTCATTAGAGGACAGGATAGGAGTCGACCTGTGACCTACCCTTACCATAAAACAAAGATCGACAGAGAACCTTGGAGAATATGTGGCTCGCTTCAACGAGGAAAGATAACTAGTCAGAGATCTTACTGACAGAATATCACTACTTGCTTTCATATCTAGGGTAAGAGAAAAAGAGTTATTGTTCTCTTTTAGAAAAAGGGTCCCAACAACTTTCTCAGAAACGTTAACTCGATCCCAAAAGTATATAGGCGCAAAAGAGCTACTCCATTCAAAATGGGATCTCGACAAAGCTCAAGACCAATCAAATCAACGAGACCCTAGAAAAGATATACCCCAACGAGAGTCCCACTCGAACAAGAGTCAGGGGAGAGCAACGAGTATTGTGGGGATATTACTACGTCATCTTGAGAAACCACAAGATAATGTCCTTTTTAATGATTAAATAGGTTTTTATTGCTTACATATTAGGTAGTATATATCATTTGTTTCAGATTACGTATGATTTTATGTTTCCAAAAACGATTACTTACTTCTGATAAGTTCTAGCATCTGAGATTTTATTAGCTTTTACTACTTGAGCATTTATTTTTGTTCTAAACAAAAAACTCCTCAAGTGGGGAGCATGGATAAGCTAATCAAAAGCTGGTCAAGGAACTTGAACTGTGATAGATCTAGAAGCAGGCCGATAAGCTAAAAAGCCAATAAGTGAAACCGGGGAAGAGAATCCCAAAGGTGTTGAAAAGCATGCATACAGGCCAGCAAGGTTAAAACAGAAAGTAGGCATGCCAAATAATTCAGCGAAACCCAGGGTATAAAACCATTTGGCAAAAGCCAAAATAGGTTAGAACCCAAGGGTATTGATTAAACTCAGGGTAAAAAACCGGCAGAAGCTAAATAAATTAGTAACCCAAAGGTACTAACTAAACT
Organism: Momordica charantia; assembly: GCF_001995035.1. The sequence goes on from NW_019104708.1 coordinate 104,096, forward strand.
CAGGGTATAAAACCATTAGCAAAAGCCAAATAGGTTAGAAACCCAAGAGTAAACCCTAGGGTATAAAACCATAGGCAAAAGCCAGAACAATTAGAAACCCAAGAGTGGTACCACTGGCCCAGCTAAAAGTTATATTCTAAGATGAACAAAGAAAACCTAAACAGTTAAAATTAACTGTATGGCAGAGGCCAAGAAACTTGATCACAGCCGACTACGACAAAAAGGTATGGAGGCTAAGAAGGTCAACCCACGAAACGACAACCGACAACAACAAAAGGATATTGACTGGGCTCAGGGTATAAAACCATTGGCAAAAGCCAAATAGGTTGGAAACCCAAGATTTAACTCCTGAGTGTAAAACCATGGGCAAAATCCAAACAGGTTGGAAACGCAGGGGTGGTACAGCTAGCGCAACTAAAAGTTAGATCTCAATACAAAAGCCTAAATAATTAAAATTAACTGTACGATAGAGCCCAAAAGACTTGACTACAGACAACTATGACAAAAGGGTATGAGGGCTAAGAGGGCCGACCTGTGAGACGATAGCTAACCACGACGAAAGGGTATGGGGGATATTCCACAAATACAGCCACCCATGGAATGCCCGAGCGACAAGTACTCTCAATATAAAAGTCTTAGCATTTTACTTATGCTTATTGGCTTCTATTTTGAGAGTGAGGCTATTGTTATGGGACAAAAAATATAGGACGGACAAAGTGACAAAAGAGGAGTCGTCGAAGACCGTCGGCCCAGGCCAACCCGGACTGACCCATGGTTGGCGTCGAGCAGTGCTTGACACCGACCCATTCTCGACTAAAAAATCGAGAACCCTAATTCAATTCCCCTTGATCCTTATGCAGCCCAATCTGAAATCCTGCCTGATCTCGACCCTTCATCCGTCATTAGGTCCACAACGAAATACATGGACCCAGAAGTATAAATCTCCTAAAGATACTAGGGTTCGACTTCAGTAAATCCTATGGAGATTAGGATTCAACTTCTATAAATAGGGAAGTAAGCCAAACTCTAAAGGTATGCTCACAACACCCTACACTCTATACTCAACTATTCAAATTCTAACTTAAGCATCGGAGCCCGTATAGTAGAAGCCACACCGGTCTTAGTGCTATTCTATTTTGCAAGCCTCGTCGATTCCTTTATTCTAGAATATTGATGCGAATTAGGCGGAATCCCAGGAGGCCAAATTTATGCATCAACAATGGAGATTTCACAATTTCTAGATCGAAATTGTAAACTCTCCTGTTGCCGCTTGCACATGGAGAAGATATTAAAAAAAATCTGAAGAATTCAAAGAAAATCTGAAAATGAAAACAAGAGGATTTTCTCTCTGACCCCAGGAAAATAGAGGATTCTCGACCTTCCACTTAAGAAAAGGATCCCATGAAAGTGGGAAATATTTGAGGGAAAAAAAACTTAGTTACCCAATAAAGAAAACAAAGACGGAATCTGAGTTTCTTAAAAATCATAAGAGAGAGAGAATAGTTAAGAAGAAGAAAGATACAAGGGAGATATCCGTTGAGTGTACATTGATAATGGGTCCGCTGATCGAGTCTAAATTGTTGATAAAGTATAGAGCTTTTATTGAATGCAATTTGCAATCACTATAATTTCGAAGGGTAGGGAAGAAGAGAGATACAACAGTTTTGTTTGCAAAAGAAATAAAGTTTAAATTGTTGGATTTTCAAAGTGTGAAGGAAAGCGAATTTTGAAATATTGATAAACAATTGAATATATACAAATTTAATATCCGGAAATTAAAGTTGTAAGTTTTAATTTACATATACGTTGTGAATTTTGTTTCGATTTGTTTATCAATTGTTATTTATTTCTTTTTATTTTAAATTGAAGTTATATGTTGAAATAAGGAGTTTTTTCCTTTATTTTGTTAAAGTTACAAAGTTACATACTTGTAACTTTATATGTGTTAAAAACTTGTAAGATGTTACTTGTTTTGAACAACTATAAATAGTTGTTCTTGTGTTCATTTGAGGAATCAAGCAATTCTCATTTGAGTTTCTCCTCTCACAAGAGTTCTCTTTTCTTTTGAGTTCTTCTTCTTGTTTATATTGAGAGCAAGTATTTAAGAGTTCTGTCAGATCCGAGTAGTTCGAGGTTGCTGTTCTACTGGAGTTAGTCGTTGTATCCTGCTGAAACGATCGCTGTAGTCTGCTAGCAACTTGTGCAGAGCGAATAATTGTCTTCACGTTAACGCTATTGAAGCGTGCCTCGACAATTTTTATCAAGTTTTGGTGTTCATCAAGTTGTTCAAATTTATATCATTTGTAACCAAGTTACGTTGTAATCTGTTTGTCAGTATTACACAGTTCATATATACAGTGTATAGTTACCCAACAATCTGAAGACAAATACTCATGGCTGCAAAACTTCCACCAATGCTCCTGCGATTATGACATCGACTATTGTCAAATCTGATGTTGAGAAACCAGAGAAGTTCAAGGGAGAAAACTTCAAAAGATGGCAACAGAATATGATCTTCTACCTCACCACCTTAAATCTTGTTAACATCCTAAAGAAGGTATGCCCAACTACTCCGCTAGAAGCAATCACTCCTGAAACTGAAGCTGCCAAGCAAGTGTGGTTTCATTCAGATTTTCTATTTCGTAAGTACATTCTGAGTTGCCTGGATGACACCTTGTATAATGTCTACTGCAATGCCTTTGATACTTAAAGGCAATTGTGGGAGGCATTAGACAATAAGTATAAGCTGGAAGGTACTAAGAAAATTCCTTGTTGGAAAATTCTTAGATTATAAAATGGTTAATACGAAGTTGGTCAACAGTTGGAAGAATTGTAAATTATCATTGTGATTTGCAAAGTGAAAGATTGATCATTAATGAACCATTCCAAGTTACTGATGTGATTGAGAAATTGCCTTCTGCTTGGAGAGAATTCAAATGTTATCTCAAACACAAGCGAAAGGAGTTGTCGATGGATAATCTTACTGTGAAACTCCACATTAAAGAGGAGAATAGAAAGGGAGACAAAGAGCCATGTAAAGTTGAAGCTAATGCATATATTGCTGAAGCTTCAAGGCGTCATCCCAAGAAGAATCAATCGAAGACATAGAATGTGAATCTTGAGCCAAGGAATGACGATAACAAGTGCATTCGTGCAATCTGTTGGGTTTGTGGCAAGACTGGCCATATAGCTGACTGAGGTTATGCTGAACGCACGCACTAAGCGTGGTAACAATTCTGTAGATGCAAGCGCACACCTGTCAGAGTAATGTAAAATGGATGGAGTATCCAAGTATCGATCCTCAAGGACTTCTGAATAATTTCCAAACTCTAAAGTTTTAATGAATAGTGAACGTTGAAATGAGTGATTCTTGTAAAATGGGAAGTGGTCACAAATAATGGTTTTGGATTTGGGATTTGGTCTTATAATGGTAAAACCTAGCCCGAATTACTTCAAGTTAGCCAACAAAGAATCAAGGATACGCTAAGGACGATATGCATTTTACTTTAGGAACCAACGACTACGCTTTTCACTTGACTTATGTCTAAGCAAGTTCAAAGTCCTAAGACATTCCCTAATATGTCTATTATGAGAGATATCTTAGTTTTAGGATGGAAATAGTCGCAACCTCGGGTTAAGGTCCTATGTCTAGGCTACTTA
>NW_019104708.1:111655-124225 GCF_001995035.1 Momordica charantia
TAACTCATAATTATGTTATTTTTCAAATTTTCTATATGTAGTGTCCTCGTCAACTAGGTTCTATCGAGTGTGGGTACTATTTGCAAAATTATATACGAGAAATAATGCGGAACCCTAATGCTCCCATAACTGAACTTGTACGTATTATCATATACCTTTATGTGTTTATATATGCTTTATCCTTATCTTAATCAGTATTATCTTTCTTTTTTTGTAGTTTAATACAAAAAATGCCTACAAACAAGAAGAAATTGACGAAGTTCGAATAGAATGGACATCATTTGTTGGACGATTTGTGTAGTACCTATGGATTCATTACTTTTGTTTATTTGATGTAAGTATTTTGTTTGGGTTACTTTCTGTAGTTGTACTTAGTAGATTTGAAATACTTGGTCTTGTTTATAATATATAGAACTTTGGATTGTTATGCTGAATGTAGTTTTGTTGGAGGGACGGGCGGTCCCATTTGTTTCTGTGTGGAAAGGTGTTAATATATAGAAGTGTTTGGTTGTTGCTGAATGTAGTATATTATTGTTTTCCAAGTTAATTTTGAGTTATTCTAAAGTAGAGAGGTCATGTTGAAATTTGTACTTGTTTGATCAACTCTTAAATAATTGTGTTTTGAGTTKAAGYTTAGTTTTTTAGTTAAGTTTTARAATAGATCATGATGTTGAAATTAGTTTTAGTTGCATATTATGTTTTCAGTTTCAATAATATTGAGATATTATTTTGTGTCAATAAGTTGGAAGGAGATATATTGGTTGGTTAGTTTWGAGTTCTATTTTRAACTGGGGAGGTCATGTTGAAATTTGTACTTTTTTTTATTGTTTGTGTTTTGAATCTAAAGGTTAGTTTTTTAGTTAAGTTTTTCGAATAGATCATGACGTTGAAATAGTTAAGTTTTAGTTGCATATTAGTTTTTGAGTTGCAATAATATTGAGATATTATTTTGCGTGATTAGGTTGGAAGGAGATATATGGTTGGGGTTAGTATTGAGTTATATATTCTAAAGTGGGGAGGGGTTGAAATTTGTACTTTTTATTATTTGTGTGTTTTGAGTCTAAGGTGAAATATTATCATAAGTCTGAAGGAAATATAGTTGGTTAGTCACGTCTCGGCAACCAAATATTTTTTTAATTAAATTATTCACGAAATAATGACGGTCAATGTCTGTCATGAAATATAGTCATTCCATGATGCACGCGACGTAGATACAATGACGCTCAAACAATGACGTACAAACAATGACGCTCAAACGATGATGTACAAACAATGTCGCACATATAATGACATGCAAAAACCGGCATGCAAAATTAAACGAAATAAGGACACTCATAAAGATGTCGGTCACCGGCCTGTCATTGTTATCCTTCCATGACGGGCATGTCCGTCATGGAAAAGAAGATTTACATGACGGGCAATGCCCTACATTAAAACTGTCCATCATTGAAAGGAAACAAGGACACTCGTATAGATGTTGGTCACTGACCGACATGGTTACTCGTTAATGACGGGCAATGCCTGTCATGAAAAGCCGAATTTGTTGTAGTGTCACAGATGTATGGCATGTGCCAGAGATTTGAAAAAATCTTGTGTCAAGAACCTTACTAAACAAAAATGTGTTCAAACTTGTGTTTGAGTCAGATAAAGTTATACTGACTAAGGGGGTATGTATGTTGGAAAGGGCTATCTGAATGATGACATGTTCAAATTGAATGTACTGGCACAAGTGCCCAAGAATAATAATAATAATACAACTCTTCTGCTTATATTGTTGAGTTGTATGATGTATGACATTCTAAGTTGGGGCATGTCAATTATCATTATTTACAGATAATGTTAAGTTCAGGACTATTGCCTAATTTTAACATTGATAATAGACACAAATGTGAAGTTTGTGTTGGATCAAAGTTTTCTAGAAAGTCATTTTCATTTGTGGAAAGAAGTAATGAGTTACTTGATTTAATCCACAGTGATGTATGTGACTTGAAAAGTACTCCCACACGAGGTGGTAAGAGATATTTTATCACATTCATTGATGATTGTAGTAAATATTGCTATATATATTTATTACATAGTAAAGATGAGACTTAGAAGTTCTCAGAACATATAAGGCAGAAGTTGAAAATCAACTTGAGAAGAAAATAAAAGTGATTAGATGAGATAGAGGTGATGAATATGAATCGTCATCACTTTCTGAATTTTGTGAAGTTAATGGTATAATCCATCAAACTACAACACTTTATACGCCAGAACAAAATGGTGTAACTGAAAGAAAGAACCAAACTTTGAAGGATATGGTAAATTGCATGTTAAATAGTTCAAGTTTACCCTATAATTTGTGAGGGGAAGCTTTGCTTATAGCAAATTTTATCTTAAATAAAATTTCATATAAAAAGACTAATAAGTCACCTTATGAAGTGAGGAAAAAGAAGTTAATACTGAAAGTGTGGGGTGTTTGGCAAAGGTACAAGTTCCTTTACCAAAAAGGACAAAACTTGGACCTAAGACAGTTGATTGTGTCTTTATAGGCTAAGCTATGCATAGTGCTATTGGGTTTTATGCCATAAACTCGTGATTTTGTAAACATAAACTAAATATTCATTCAATAAAGTTGTTGTTGATGTTTCTCTTAGAATTGCATTAACCAAAAAAAAATAAACTAACATCCGAGATTATGTCATGTAACTGGAACAATATATAAAAGATATACAATATATATTTAATATACAGTATATATATTTGATATACAGTATATATATATGCAGTATATATTCGATATACAGGTGGATAATGTTCTAGTACTAACTTAAAGGGTCTATAGTATATGGATAAGGTTGGGTACGTTATCCTGGTAACACTGGATACGACCCACTTTGTAATAGTTACAAATGACTTGATCCAGGTCGTTTGTGTGGAAACATGCGAGTGGGGGTATCCTATACAATGAGTTTGTATAAGACTCGACCACGAAATAATTAATCTTTAGCTGTAACACCGTTAGCTAATAGATTAATATTTAAATAGGATGATCGGGTAACTCAATCTCAATCCTGAGTGAGTTATGGACTCCTGCCTATTAGGGATCGTCCTTTGATTTGTATGAGTAAAAGTGGCCAGAGTCGCCGACTTAATATTCCTACCATTTTGGGGACGAGACCGAGTGGGGAGCTGAGAACATAACTACACAGATGAGATTCACTCCTTCCCGACTTTAGGGTAAGTAGATGAGTGTTCTCTTAAGTGCTGACTCCAGGACTTGAACAATGGGCCCACCCTTTCATTGGCCCGAGAGGGACTTCCGGTTATTGGTTGGACCATAACCGGGTTGTTCATTAGAGGATTAGCAGTACTTAAGGTACAAGATATAACGCAGGAGTAAAACAGTAATTTGATCCAGCTGTGGTTACGAATACTCGTGAAGGATTGACTTATTGTTAATGATCAAAATCCATGGACGTAAAATATTCTATAGTGAGAAGAGTACAACTGTGGGTCTTTAGTAGAGTTACCAACAGTTAATGAATGTTGATTAATATGGTTAATGAGTTCAATCCATTAATCTCGTATCGTTGGAGCTTCCGATCTGTAGGTCCATTAGGTCCCTTTGCTAACTCGTAAAGGATAGTTAAGAACATTTAGTCTTGAGAAGAGTTTGAATTGTTCAAATTAGTTAAAGGGAATTAAGGTTAATTGTATGAGATGCAATTTATATAATGTATGTTGATACATTATAATATAAAGTTAATTTTAAATTGGATTTAAAATTATGAGAGAGATGGATATTAGAATTTGATTCTAATATAGTTGATCAATTTAAATTTAATTTAATTTAATATGATTTAATTAAATTAATGTGATATATTAATTTGATTAAATTAAATTAGATTTATTTCAATTCAATTAATAATTCTTTTTTGTAATTAATTAATTAGATTTAATTAATTATTATTTTAATTAAAATTGTTTTAATTAAAATAAAAAAAAAGGAAAATTGGGAAGAAAACCTCCCAATTTCTACCATTAATGGTGGGAAGTGGGGAGATTTTCCCACTTTCCACCTTAAATGGTGGGAAGTGGGAAGGTGGTGAGTAGGGAAGTTGTGACTTCCCCACCACTCTTCCTCATAAAAAGGGAGGTTCTCCCATTTCCTTGATGTACCGCGAACGTCGGTTGATAGAGTTTCCGAAACTCTAACGAGAAAATCTCTCTCTTGATTTCTCAATTTCCCTTTCAATTATAAGACAGTTCCCATAAATCGAGTTCTTAATATCTAAAGGATAGCGAGGAAAACTTTGTGGTGGCGTTGGTGTCTACATTGAAGAGGTATCTTCAAAGATATGTATCACTAACTTCATTTTTACTCATGCTTATGTCTTTTCTTTATTGTAATTCTAAAACAAGATCAAAGCACACGTGTTCGCGCGCTTTCGCTGTGAGATCCGATCCTTTCAAGTGCTGCTTATAAATTCCTGGTGATTAAATCAAAAATACCTAATATTAATGACAATACAATTATGGAATCTATTAAAGCTGAATTCTTTGAGGATATATTTCCTTTTGAATAAGAGAGACCGAAAAGTAAAGGTACCAAAAGGAATCATGAGGCTAGCTCTTCAAAATGTCAAAACGATCAGGAAATTGAGATCGAACCTAGAAGAAGTAAAGAGCTAAGAAAGCTACTTTCTTTGGACCGGATTTCATAACTTATATGATAGAAGGAGAGCCTCAAAATTTCCAAGAAGCTGTGTCATCTCCGGATGTACTTTATTGGAGAGAAGCTATCAATAGTGAGAGGATCCATTTTGCAGTATAACACCTGGGTATTGGTTGATTTACCTCCTGGAAGTAAACCAATTGGAAGTAAATGAATTTTGAAAAGAAAGCTAAAGTCTAATGGCACTATTGATAAATATAAAGCTCGTTTAGTGACTAAAGGCTATCGTCAGAAAGAAGGGCTAGATTTCTTTGATACCTATTCTCCAATGACGAGGATTACATCTATAAGGATGTTAATTGCTATAGCAGCTTTGGAAATACACTAAATAGATGTAAAAACTGCATTTTTAAATGGAGATTTAGATGAAGAAATCTGTATGGAACAATCTGAAGGATTTGTTGTAAAAGGACTTGAAAACAAGGTTTGTAAACTTGTCAAGTCTATTTATGGTTGAAACAAGCACCAAAACAATGGCATGAGAAGTTGGATCACACTATGTTATCTAATGGATTAAAGATGAATGAGTGTGATAACTGTGTCTATGTTAAAATCATAAATCAAGATTGCGTCCTTGTTTGCTTATATGTGGATGTTATGTTGATAATGTGCACAACTAGAAGTGTCATTGATTCCATTAAAAGGATGTTGAATTCTAACTTTGATATGAAAGACCTAATGAATTGTACAAGACCTGATATTGCCTATTTAGTAGGAAGATTGACAAGATACACTAGCAAATTAGTCAGAGTTTTAAAGTACTTGAAGTACACTTTAGATTATGGATTGCATTATACAAAATATCCATCTGTATTGGAAGGATTTAGCGATGCTAACTGGATCTCTGATAGCATGGAGACTAAGTCAACCAATGGGTATATATTTACCTTAGGTGGAGCAATTGTGTCATGGAAATCTTCAAAACAAACATGTATAGCACGGTCTATTATGAAATCAGGATTTATAGCTCTTGATAAGGTTGGAGAAGAAGCAGAATAACTTTGAAACTTTCTTGAATACATTTCATTATGGTCGAAGCCTGTAAGTGCCATATGTATTTATTGTGACAGCTTAGCAGCCTCAATGAAGGCTAAGAATAATGTATATAATGGGAAGTCACGACACATAAGACGCAGACATAATTCTATCAGTCAATTGCTCTCTAATGGAGTAATTTCTATTGATTATGTGAAATCAAAAGAAAATATTCCAGATCATTTGACGAAAGGATTGTCACGAGAGCAAGTTGCAACTACATCGAGGGAAATGGGGCTAAAGCTTATGAAATGAAATATCTGGTGGTAAACTGACCTAGTTGACTAGAGATCTCAAGATCTAGGTTCAATAGGCAAACTGACTAGATAATTCATAGTTGACACACTAAGAAACTTACCATTTCTATGATACTATGTATGTGATCTGTTGATGTTAAGGTCGTATTGATATCTTGATTACAAGAGGAGTAGTTGCAGAATACTCTTAATCAATATCAACTATGTGAGAGTAGAATTGGGTCGGTTCTATGATAACTTTTCAAATAGCTTATGTTCTCTAAAGCTCTGATAAATTCAGGATTTTGTCCATGACTAAAATGGACACAACCGTATAGAACTCAAAGATACAAAATAAGTTTTGTGTGATATTTGTTGTCTCAATTTATCACGAGAAGGATAGTTCCAGAGTGAGTTCTCACTATTTCTTCGGTAAATTCGATAAATATTCACTAAGGAAGGTTCAATCCAAAAGACACCTCTCCTGATGCATAACTTATCTATTTGTTCTCAACGTCTTAGTCGTGTTTTGTCTGTCTCACTTTCTTTCATGTGAAGGGTTGTTGGATTTTCAAAGTGTGAAAGAAGTTAATTCTGAAATATTGATAAACAATTGAATATATACAAATTTAATATCCAGAAATTAAATTTGTAAGTTTTAATTCACATATACGTTGTGAATTTTTTGTTTCATTTTGTTTATCAATTGTTATTTATTTCTTTTTATTAAAAATTGAAGTTATATGTTTAAATAAGGAGTTTTTTCCTTTGTTTTGTTAAAGTTATAAAGTTATATACTTGTAACTTTATATGTGTTAAAAACGTGTGAGATATTACTTGTTTTGAACAACTATAAATAGTTGTTCTTGTGTTCATTTAAGGAATCAAGCAATTCTCATTTGAGTTCCCCCTCCTCTTACAAGAATTCTATTTTCTTTCGAGTTCTTTTTCTTGTTTATATTGGGAGTAAGTATCTAAGAGTTCTGCCAGATTCGAGTAGTTCGAAGTTGCTGTTCTACCGGAGTTAGTCGTTGTATCCTACTGAGACGATCGTTGTAGTCTGCTAGCAATTTGTGCAGAGCGAATAATTGTCTTTAGGTCACCGCTATTGAAGCGTGTCTCGACAATTTTTATCAAGTTTTGGTGTTCATCAAGTTATTCAAATTTATATTGTTTGTAACCAGTTACGTTGTAATCTGTTTGTCAGTATTACACTGTTCATATATATACATCGTATATTTACCCAACATAAATTTCATTTTCTGTCTTTCCATTCTCTAATATGTATTTTTTATACTAGCAGAGGTGAAAGGAAAATTTGAGATTTTTGCTTCCAATTTATGAAAGTCTGAACTCTATTTTGATCGATTTTGTAGAAAGAGTAGGAGAGGTGGAGGGGGAAAAAGTAGGAGGAGGAGAGAAGAGAAGAGATAAATAGGGAAAAGTGTTAAAAATAATATTAAATTAACAAATATCAAACTCACCCGTGATACGTCAGCATTCTGTTAATGTCACTAATGGAAGTTTAACTCCATTGAACATTTAGAACTATTTTCTAAAGGTCGAGACTAAACTATCACTCTTTGAATCAGGGACCAAATTGAAACCTATACTCAAACTGATGAACTTAAAAGTGTATTTTACCAAAAAAAAAAAAGGAGTGAGGAAGAGAAAATATAGGAGATATTAAAAGATAATAAATAATTAAAAAAAATCACTTGTCTATATATTACTATACCGCACAGGTATTTTAGAGGAGGTTATGAATCTTCGTGAGTCAAGTTTTTTCTAATTTAAGGGGACCTTTATATTATTCACATCTTTTATAGTTTTTTATTTTTTTTAAAATTAACTTAGTTGCACTCTATTTGGGGGTAAACGTACCCGAGACAAATGGATGACTCTTATTAGTGTTTGAAGAAACCGAATAAGAAGGATTGCTTAGGTCCACCTCGGCCCCGTCGAGGTGGCCGGGTTCGCCCGTTATAAAAGACTAAGTATGGGCACCAAGGTTCGACCTGACTAGTGTCCGACCTGCTCGGAACCCAACAGGTCCGATATGAGAAAAAGACAAATAACCGCCGGCCGTGTGTACTGTTGGATCCATTACCTATAAATAGAGGACTTCATTTCACGCTCAGGTATCAAATCTCACCTCGAACTAAATAAGGAGTCCGATCTATACTGACTTGAGCGTCGGAGTGCTTACCCTCTTGTGCATGTCCACTCTAGTGTTCAGGTCGGAACCAGAGACCGGGTTCGAGCTCGATTCGTGAAGAACCATTGTGCAAATTCCTACATAAACATTTGGTGCCGTCTGTGGGGAACGACATCTTAAGTCATCCTGATCTAGAAAATATACGCAACGATGGTGCATCCGGCAATCTCTACCAATACGACAGAACGGAGGGGTGTGAACGCTGATAATGGCACTCAGCGAAACCTGGACGCAAGAATAGTCGAGGACTAGGTCCGAGCAGGACAAGAGGGAGATCTGTCGCGCAGATCTGCCCGCCATGCGAACCAAGAGCTACCACCTGCTCACCCGAAACCCTCAAAAGCCAACAGAGGCCGACGAGGGACCTCGAGAAAGACCTCTCAAAGGGCCAACCAGGAAGCAGACCCTGAAGCTCTGTCTACTCTTCAGCGCGAGTTGGATGATATGCGCCATCGATTGCGCACAATGGAAGAAATGTACGCCGAGGCAACACGTGCTAACCGAACTGCGTCTCCCTCTAGGGTCCCGGGCGCACCTGGTGAAAAGGGAGCTCCATCCATCCAACCTAGCGACCGCGAGCCCATTCCCAACGTTGAAGAAGTGGATTACAGCTTGCGGGATAACGATCTGAGAAAACATTTAACTGAAAAAAAGAAGAGAGCATCTCGGGAGCCGGAAGACTCTTATTCATACTCCCGAAAGTTCTCGAACTCGAACCTAAAGGCTCAGTCAAAATACAAGCCTCTAACACCAGAAGCTGTGATCACCAGGGAAGAGTTCGACCTGATGAAACACAGGTTCGATGAGCAGGTCGAGGCACTCAAAGCCAGGTGTGAGAAGAATGAGAGCTCGTTCGACGATGGCGACTTGGGAGAGTCACCATTCACCTCGAATATTATGGAGGCTCCAATCCCTCCAAAGTTTAAAACTCCCACTATGAAGCCTTATGATGGATCTAAGGATCCAAAGGATTATGTTGAGGTCTTCGAAGGCCTCATGGACTTTCAAGCGGCAACAGATGCAATCAAGTGCCGAGCCTTCCAGATCGCGCTCACCGGTAGCGCGCGCCTGTGGTATCGAAGACTGCCGGCTAGGTCGATCTCGACTTACTCTCAGTTGAGAAAGGAGTTCATCAGTCAGTTCTCTTCTCGGCATTATGACAGAAAAACAGCAACTCACCTCGCCACCATCAGACAGAAGGAAGGTGAGACGCTGAGAGAATATGTCACAAGGTTCCAGGAGGAGCAGCTGAAGGTCGCGCACTGCTCCGATGATTCGGCCATGTGCTACTTCCTCACCGGCCTGGCCAATGAGACTTTAAGAGTAAAACTTGGAGAGGAGGCTCCAGCCACCTTCGCCGAAGTATTGCAGAAGGCGAAAAAAGTCATTGATGGACAGGAGCTCCTCCGAACCAAAACTAGTCGACCTGAGAAGTGGATCGACCAGAAGAAATTGAACCAGGAGACGAAGAGGCCTAATGTCAAGTCCAAGGATAAGGGACCATCCTCTTCCAGTAGCCGAATTGAGTATCGCAGGTCGGACGGTGGCCCCAACCGAAGCCGACCTTACGAACGTTATACCCCGACCACCATCCCAATCTCTRAAATACTTACAAAYATTGAGGARACTGGGATGGAAAAGCTCCTYAAGCGACCYKAGAAGCTCCGRGGAGAYCYAGAAAARYGCAACAAAGATAAGTAYTGCCGTTTTCATCGCGATCACGGCCACAATACGTCAAGTTGCTGGGAGTTAAAACGCCAGATTGAAGACCTCATTCAAGACGRCTACTTCAAAAAATTCGTGGGCAAACCGAGGTCTAACTSGRTYGAAAAGAAAGAAGAGAGGAAGCGTTCAAGAACGCCGCCTCGCYGRGATGACCGACCTGMGGTCATCAACACTATTTTCGGAGGTCCGAGYGGGGGCCAGTCCGGAAACAAGAGGAAGGAGCTAGCTCGCGAGGCCAGGCGCGAGGTATGCATCATCAGGGAGCAGAAGCCCACTTGCTCCATCACTTTCGGSGATGCCGACCTGGAGGGAGTCCACTTGCCTCACAACGATGCACTGGTGATCGCCCCTCTGATTGATCACGTCCTGGTCCGAAGAGTATTGGTCGATGGAGGCGCATCTGCCAACATCTTGTCCCTCCCAACATATCTAGCATTGGGATGGACCAGGTCACAATTGAAGAAGAGTCCAACACCCTTGGTTGGATTCTCTAGAGAATCGGTCTCCCCAGAAGGGTGCATTGACCTGCCGATAACTATCGGGCAAGATTCTACCCAAGTAACGCAGATGGCCGAGTTCGTGGTAATCGACGGCAGATCGGCCTACAACGCCATTTTTGGGAGACCCATTATCCACTCATTTCGGGCTGTCCCTTCCACATTGCATCAAGTCTTGAAGTACTCAACCCCGAATGGAGTGGGCATGGTCCGAGAGAGCAAAAAACCTCGCGGGAGTGTTATGCATCCGCGCTTAAAGGGTCGGCGGTATGCGTCCTGGAAGAGCAAACCAATCGTGGCAAGCTGCAAGAGTCCGAAGCAGACCTGCCAAAGGAAGGTAAAAGGCAATTCTCCCCGCCAACAAAAGAACTCGAGCTTGTTCCTTTACTCAGCCCTGAAAGACAAGTAAGCATAGGAACCAAGCTGGGGGCCACTGACAGGGAAGAACGGATCAACTTCCTCAGGTCTAAATCGGACGTCTTCGCATGGTCTCACGAGGACATGCCTGGCATCGACCCAAAGATTATGGTGCATCGCCTCAACATAGACCCATCATTCCGACCTGTAAAGCAAAAAAGAAGACCTGTAAATAGAGAGAGGAGTGATGTAATTGTTGAGGAAGTAAACAAACTCTTAAAAGCTGAATATATACGAGAAATTTTGTATCCTGAGTGGCTCTCTAATGTAGTATTAGTTAAAAAGTCCAACGAGAAGTGGAGGATGTGCGTGGACTTCACTAATTTAAATAAGGCATGCCGAAAAGATTGCTTCCCCCTTCCGAGGATCGACCAGCTCGTGGACGCAACAGCCGAGCACGAGCTACTCACCTTCATGGATGCCTACTCCGGATACAATCAAATTAAAATGCATTTGTCAGATCAAGATCATACCGCGTTTATTACAGACCAAGGTCTGTACTGCTACAAGGTGATGCCTTTTGGCCTAAAGAATGCGGGTGCGAACTACCAAAGGATGGTGAACAAAATGTTCGCCAAGCAGATCGGTCGGAATATGGAAGTGTATGTGGACGACATGCTTGTTAAGAGCAAGCAGTCAAAGTCGCATCTTTCCGATCTGACCGAAGCCTTTGAAGTACTACGTAAGTATCAAATGAAGCTCAATCCGACCAAGTGTGCCTTTGGAGTCTCCTCGGGAAAGTTCCTTGGTTTTATGGTAAATAACCGTGGCATTGAGGCTAACCCAGAGAAGATAAAGGTCGTGCTCGAGATGGAGGCGCCCAAGACTCTAAAGCAGCCTCAGTGCCTCAATGGCAGGATTGCAGCCTTGAATAGGTTCGTGTCAAGATCAACGGACAAATGCCTTCCTTTCTTCAAGGTTCTTAGGAAGAAAGGATCGTTCGAGTGGACAGTAGAATGTGAGCAAGCACTAGAGCAGTTAAAAGACTATCTCTGCTCGGCRCCTCTACTCGCAAAACCATTGCCAGGAGAAAAACTCCACTTGTATCTRGCAGTATCTGATAGCGCCGTCAGCTCGKCACTGATCAAGCAGGAAGGTGCGAGCCAAAGCCMCGTTTATTATACCAGTAAGGCCATGACCGAAGYCRAGACCAGATACCCCSAAATGGAGAAGTTGGCCCTCGCATTAGTCACCTCGGCCCGAAGACTTAGGYCGTACTTCCAAGCACACACTGTCATAGTACTTACAAACTTGCCCCTKAGGAATATCTTYWGTAAGCCTGAAACGTCAGGGCGTCTGATGAAGTGGGCAATGGAATTGAGCGAGTACRACATCCAGTTYGAGCCYAGAACTKCGATGAAAGGGYAAGCAGTGGCCGATTTTATCGCAGAGCTCACTCCACCACCTYAGTTRGCCAAGTCCRACCTCCSGTGGACRATCTACGTTGAYGGATCTTCCAACGAGAASRGGTGCGGGGCAGGAATCCTCTTGCTCGCACCAGGAGGTGAGCGATTCGAATATGYTCTGCGATTMAACTTTCGAACGTCGAATAAYGAGGCYGAGTATGAAGCACTCCTAGCAGGCCTGCRCGWTGCCAAAGKAYTGGGGGCCAATYAYATTAAGGTCTTTAGTGACTCCCAGCTAGTTGTAAATCAGATCAAGGAGGAGTACCAAACGAAGGACCCCCGAATGGAAAAATATCTAAGCAAGGTCAGATCGCACCTC
>NW_019104708.1:135444-149157 GCF_001995035.1 Momordica charantia
AAGGTCGAACGCCAAGCTTCTGTAGATGATTAGTGGGCCTTGGGGATAAATGACAAGGGTCGATACAATTCGAGGAGTTAGACTTGGAGGACTAATATAATGTGATAAGTTAGAAGTTGCTTGGAGGCCAAGGGCCAATACGTTGAGTAGTAGTTGAGGTCTTGGGGACAAATGTCAAGGTCCAACATCGAGCACCGTAGAGAAGTGTATATGCCTTGGCTACGCAAGGTCAGGGGTTGGTACGACTCGAAAGAGTAAGTCTTGGAGGAATTAAGAGAGAGAACTAGTGAGTTAAGATGTGAGGATGTGTTTGACATGTATGGTACATGTTTAGTTAAACTTACGCATAATATGTTTCTTTCATTTAAGGCTCAAGATTAATGATAAGCATCATGTGTTGATTCTTTGATAAGCATGACACGTTGTTTCCTTGATAAGCATGCTTTTGTGCGCGACCCTTCAGATAAGGGCTGCTTACTGGATACCGTGGTTGTACTCATCCCTCTTTTTCCCCCTCCAGTTTTGCAGGTATCGAGCTAACTCTTGGAATGGTGATGGCGAGGAGGAGACTTGACTAGAGAGACCATTTAACACTGCGTTGTTAAGTCTCATTTTGAATAGGATAGCTATCGAGTCTGTTATAAGGTTAATAAATTGGTTTGTTTAAGTTCCTTATTTAAGGGATGTTTTAGGATTGACAGTTCGTTATTCTTGAGAACATTAATTTTGTTTAGCTACTTGAACTGTGGTGATGTAGTCTATCGAAGATATTTATCAGTATACTACATTTATTCAAGTTGAACTTGAGTTGGCTTTTTCTTTGCAATTTGAGATAGTTAGATTCATGTAGTGGATGGTTTATGATTAAAGAAGATTTCATTGAGAAATTTTATAAGGTTAGATTGTTATTAAATTATTAACTGTGAAGAATTTGAGTTTCGTTAGAACTTTAATAATGTTTGTTTTGTTTAGTGCAAGTTTTTTTAAGTGTTATTACCATAGTACGAGCGAGACTTTTTAGGCGGCTTTTAGTAACGGTCCTTGTTAGGATGTTGAAAATCCTGGGGCGTTACAAAAATTGTACTTTTTTCTTTTTATATATATATAGTTTAAGGTAAAGGTTGTAATACTTGTCCATTTATAAGGTACAATTTATTTAAATGAAAATTTTGGTAAAATTGATATACCTTATTGGTTAAAATTGATATTTTCCTATATCTTTTTAATCCATCGAATTTTGCAAATAGGATTTTTTTTAATTGTTTTAAGTTTAAAAGGCTTAGATATGACCTAAGGTTTCTAAAATGATTCAAAAATGTCTATAACAAAAATAAATCTAATACTTTAAACTAATTTTACATTATTTTTATGCTAACCTAGTAAGAATTTGTTAATTTGGATTCTATTGTTTAAACATAATATTAATTTATTATCTATCATTTTGAACATACATACATATGTATGTGTATGTATATATATATGTATGTGTATGTATATGTTAGAGGGCAAACTGCCACGTAGCAACCTGTTCCAAGGTCGTTAAGCCCGACCTGACCGATCTGGCCTCAATACTCAGACACAGATGGAACTCAAAGTAGGGATAAACCCAGAGACCAACATGGTCCCACGGTCCATGGCAGGTTACCCACCCGAACAACGCAATATCGTAATGGGATAGACAACTACCCCTTTGACTACTATAAGTACACTCCCCATACCATTAAACCAGGTATGAGAATCTGTTTGAAGCTAATCTGTCTAAAGTCGAATTTTGAACTAAACTTGAGTGTTGGTGGGGTTTGCCTGTAGCTCCATGACACCTAAAATGTATAAAACTATCCTAAAATGTACAAAACTTTCCTTATAAGGTGATCCAGCTAACTTCAAGGAAGGGGAACTACGCCCATTACAGGCAAGTTATAGTGGAAAACTATACGAAATGTACACAACTTTCCCTATAAGATGATCCAACTAACTTCAAGGAAGGAGAACTGTGTCCACTACATGAAGGAAAACTGAAATGATAATGGACAGAACTATACCAGGTTCAAACAGCATCGAAAGTAGAAAAGTAGATATTCAAAGAAGTTCGCTTCGAACCGCTCACGCCAATCTGATAGGTCACTCTACAGGACTTAGATAGATTTTAGCACTAAAATATATATATATATATATATTAAAATTAACATGATAATAAGGTCGATTTTCTATTTAGCTAAATGTATTAGGATCTATCTTAATAAAAAAAAATTTATGAACTTTTCAAGTGGGTAAAAATGAGTTTACCTATATCTAAATTTTTTTTTTTTACCCCTTTGAGACAACTCACTTCTTTCCCCCTTATTTTACCTAGACATAAGTCCTGAATCTCAGTGTACGAAGATAGAAAAATGCTCTAAAAAAACAAGTGAGTTATTCAATTTGATAACAACAGAAACAATTTGTAATCACATAAATAATTTAAATCGCTCCTTTTGAATATGGTTTAGTGAATAAAAACATCTATTAGGCTTCTTGTGGTGAAATGTTCAATCTCCACCTCCACATTTTTATATAAAAAAAAAAAAATCTCCATATCCACCTTTGTTGTACAAGTATAAATTACAAACACCAAATTGAAATCATTAAGTAAATTATTATTATTTTAATGGGGCAAAAAAGAAAAAATAAATATACAATATATTTTTAAATTTTGGGTAAATACTTTTTTTTTCGGAGTTTTGTGTTTGGTTTCAATTCATCCTCAAGTTTCAAAATTTTACATTTTTATCCTTAAATTTTGAGTTTAGATTCCATTTAGCCTTTAAGTTTCAAAATATTACAATTTTACTGCAGAGTTCAGTTCTTGTTTGGTCCTAAGTTTCTTATCCTTTACATTTTTACCTTTGAATTTTTAATAATGCTCACTTTCAATCTTTTACATCATAGATCGGTTGATGTAATGTTGATTAGGATGATTCTATTTAATATTAATTAATATTATTTAACACTGATAAAAAAATACATTTTCAAAGTGGATGTGATAAAAATATTTATTTTTGTAATATTCAAGTAGTGTCCTCTCGCATCACTTATCGAAATATTATAAAAATAAATAATTTTACCACGTAAACATATAAATAATATAAATTAATATTTCATGTACTTATCAACATTTCATTAAGATTGATAACAATTTTCTCTAAGATCAAAATTGAACATTAGTGAAAATTCAGAAAAAAAAAAGTTGTAATATTTTAAAATTTAGGAATGAAGTTAACTTCAAAACATAGAAGTAAAGTTATATGCATTTTGAAACGTAGGAACTAAATCGATATTAAACTTCATAAGTGTGAAAGTGTAAATTTTAAAATGTAAGGAAGAAAATTAAAAATTAAACTCGAAATTGAAGGACGAAAAAGGTATTTTGCTTTAAATTTTTATTCGGTTTTTGAATTTAAAATCCCGAAGAAAGGAAAGAAAGGGGCGTCGTTCATTCATATTTCCCCATCCCTTCTCTGTGAGTCTACAGCTACCGCTGCTCTGCTAAGATCTCGAGGTCTTACAATGGCGTATTTTGAATCCTCATCTCCTCCGCCTCCAAATTGCCTTCTTCCTCTTCCACCTTCACCAACCTTTGATCCTCCTCCTCCTCCTCCTCCTCCAATTCGCCCTCTATTCCCTTTCCCCACGCGCCCCGCCATTCGAGTCACCTCCGAATTCGACAGCGAATCCTCCATTTTCTTCCACAAGGTTTCATGCAAGCTCCTCCAAAACCTCGCCAAGATCAAGCTCTCCTTCCAGAACAACAACAAGGGCGATATCTCCGATTCCCAGTTGCAGTTCCATTCCAAGTATCTTTCCATCCACTACGACCCTGAACAACACAACGCTCTCCTCCGTTCTTCTCTCGATGTTGGCCCTAGATTGCAATTCCGCGCTGCTCACGATCTCAAGGTTTCTCTTCTTTCTTTCCATTTCTCAATTATGTTCCTGTCCATTGCCCAACTCTTTCCCCCCATTTCTCTAACCTATTACGGAACAAAGATCTCCAAGAAATGCATTTCTCTCTCTGAATCTTTCTTTTTTTCTTTTCTTGTTCTACTTGAGTGTGTACTTCAACTGGGATAGTTGACTTTTGATCTTTGTTTCAGGCTCAACAAGGAGAGCTCGGTGTGGTTGCTAAAATTGCTGATCCTGGTTACGCCTTGGAATTGTCTTCACCCGTTCCTGCGATTGGGCTGGTGAGTTGTTACTAAATTGGAAATCTTAATCCTCAGTGCCACTGCCAGTGTTTAAATACATTGTCCTATAATTTGTTTTACCTACTGTGCTATATTACTCTTCATCTGATGACTGTTTTTAGTATTTAATCACTGGGGACTTCTTGTTGAACTGTTGAGACTGACAATACTTTGCCCAAAAATTTGATATGCTTTAGCCGAGGGCAACGTTTAAGTTTCCCGTGGGGGAAATTTCATTGGAAGAAAGAGAAGAGGAGGAAGTGAACCGGGTTATGTCGATAAATGGTGTTCTTAAAGGCCAACTTTTGAATGGCACTTGCTGTGCTGAGTACAAGGATGAAGAATTGGAATTGAAGTACAGCTACAAGGTCAGTATATAATTTGTCTACTCTGTTGTTGCCTTGTTTCTTTGACTTGCTTCGTAATTAGAAAAGAAAACGTTGTTTTGCTGAGGAAGGATGCAACTCTGTAGCATGGTTTGCTCTGAATTGTGTGTTTTTCCAACTTCGAATCTTGTAATCAGAATGTTTGGTATGCCTATGAAACTTTTGTAGGACGAGCCACTTTCATTTATTCCGAGAATTTCTCTGCCTTCAAATGCATTGTCATTTGCATTCAAGCGTCGGTTCGGTCCTTCTGATAAATTGAGGTTAGGTCCCAAACCAACCCATGTGAGGGTGTTGATGGCTGATTCCTATCGTTGATTGCAGTCTGTTTGATATCTTAAAACCCCTTGTTGTCCCAAATCAATGATTTTGTAATTGACTTTGTCAGCTATTGGTATGATTTGGATTCTAACGACTGGAGTGCGGTGTACAAGCACACATATGGGAAAGATTTGAAGCTTAAAGCTGGTTATGATGCGAAGGTCCGACTCGGCTGGGCGTCTCTTTGGGTAAGTGATTGGTCGTAGGTTTGATTGTTTCAGCTGTTAAGAAATCACTTGTGAATGAATATCAAAAACAAATCTAGTCTTTAAAAGGGAAAAACAGAAAAACTAGAGTAGAATAGTCATCAAACAACCTGTAGGAATACGAGGTTTTAAGTTAATGGTGTTTGAGGTGATCGTAAAACGATGAATTTCAGGTTGGAGACGAAGGCGGGAAAGCAAAAACAGCTCCAATGAAGATGAAAGTACAATTCATGTTACAAGTTCCACAAGATGACATTAAGTCTGCAGCTCTAATGTTCAGGGTCAAAAAGAGATGGGATATATGATTTTGAGGCTCTCTTCATTTTTCCATATTTACTGCTTCTTCTCAACGTTAGCTTTCTATTTAGGTACATGTTGATGCTGAAAATTAAACATCTGTGGATGATCATTTGTTACTAATGAAGTTTCTTTTGTTGACAGAAAAAAGGAGGGGAAAAAAGAAACTTAAATCCATTTATTTCTTAAGACTGCTCTCATTTTCACAACTCAGCCAATGGATCATAAATTGTATATTAATGTTAGCTACATCTCTTACCCCATGTAACCCCTAAATCTTGCCGTTAAAATGTAGTGATATTAATGTAGCAAGTTCCATTCTTAGTGTGAACCTAAAACAGGTAAGACGTTAAGGGTCAAACAGTTTGTTAATGTTACTGTATCTTGTTTTTCATTTTCAATTTTATTAAGAAATCTAAACTTTTGACTAATTATTTATGTTTCTTGATTCTCTTTTTTGAAAAAATCTCAAAATTGTTTGGAAATAAGTTTCTTATTTTTATTTTTTATTTTTTGTTTCCAATTTGTTCCAACATAAATCAATATTTTATTTTATATTTGTTCCAACATAAATCAATATTTTGTTTTATTATTCTTTGGGTGTAGGGGTCATGTAATTATATTTTTTTTATTAAAAGAAAAAGAAAATACAAATAAGGAAAGGATATAAGTTGCATTCCTAGTGCCAACCAACTTCAAGGAAATTTCACCAGTCTCCACAAGGTAAATGAGGCAAAGTGGGAGAATTTTGAGAAGGTAAATGGGGTTGTAATTGTTATATTTAATATTTTGATGATAACAAATCTACTCTATACTATAATTGCAAAGGAAAAAAAATGATTACAATGCATTTTACATTACTCAATCATTTGGTGATCAACAAAAGATGGGACAATTGCGTCGACATTTTTAGAGGCTAACCATCAAGTTTTGATTTAGAAGTCATTGAGAGATATAGTAGAAATTTTAATCGAAGCTCAAAAGAGAAGTAAAGTTACCTTGTAGCATGCCAATCGGTAGGCATGATGCTTGAGGACCCATCCAAATTTTGGAGGCACTCATATGGCGTTGAAGCACCTCCAATAACGTTCGAGGCCTAGAATTTGGTACCTACTGCATATCCTGGAGTTCTATCCTGGAGTTCTTATGGTTGAGTTACCGAAAACGAAGGTACACCCTTATTAGTATAGATAGTAAATATCACTTCTTTTAAATCATTTTTAACCATGCTTCCATGATCTTAGGATCCTCAGATGTGGTATCAGTTCAGTTCATCCATTTACTCTTCTCTATTCAGCGTCCGTTTTAAATACCTAGATACTCATCTATCGCCTATAAATGTAACTTTTATTTTTAATTATTTGGTAATAAGTGCAGTAGAAGGATAGTTAGAATCTTTTCAACTTCATAATAGATGCATATATCATAGTTATTTGTTTTATAATTATTCCTTAGCACAACTTTCTATGCACTATTTTAGGGCTTATTTTAAGCCATGGAGGGATTTCGTTAACAAACTTTGTTTTCTTCGTCGGATTCCATAAAACATTTAAGTTGATCCATATAAATTATTTCTTCTAGGTCATCATTTAAAAAAAATTGCTTTTATATCAATAACAATTAGTAGTCTATTAATTGTGCTTCATTAATTGGAGAAAATATATATAAAACAAAATCTGATTCCTTTTGATTGAAACTTTTTGGGGCAAATCTAACTTATGATGGTCTCTACTACCATTTCATTACTAACCTTCTTCGTAGTATTCATGTACCCCTATGATTTTAGGACCTAACATAGTGGTAAATCGAGTATCCTCCAGATTTTATTAAAAATTTGTGACTCTATTTTATAATTCATACAACTTTTTAGAAAATTGCATTTGGAGATGATAAAGTTTCATACAAAGAAATTAAGTTTCCTAAATATTATTAATATCACGTTAGCCAATCTAAGCATAGCTTAGTGGATAAGATATTTATTACCATCTTAAAGGTCAATGGTTTGATTCTCACGTACTATTGTTGAACTAAAAAAAATGCTAGGGTGGAAATATTTCACCACTCTAGCTCTTTCACTTTATTCAACATGAAATCTATCTTTATTATTAACATTTGGCGTAGGAAAGATCAAGGTGTCAAAATTTTGTCAATAGGTCAACATTTCTATCCAAATTTTTATATGTTCATAGATTCCACGTCGATATAAGTGATACATCGAAATTTCCATTAAATTATAAAAAAAATCGATGAAATATAAGAAAATATTAACAAAATATCATTAATATGCATATAATATTAATAATGACAATTTTAAACTTATTTAAAAGAGTGAAATGCATATTTTATTAGTTTAAATATTTTTTATGACTTTTTATAAGGTTGGTTCGAACTTGCAACCTCCTAGTTGGAGGTATATGCCAATTACCGCTGAACTATGCTCGCTTTGATTTTTACATTCTTTACTTGAGCCAATTATGTATATTTGTCTATATATATCTTTTAGTGAAGGATAATAGAATTATTTGATCCGTTTAGACCTTAGTCTCTACATGATATTAGAGCTGTTATGCAATGGGAGTCGGCAGTCAAGCTATAGGTGATAATGGAGGGGAGCCCGCTGGGCCGCAAGGAGCTCGGTCCCGACCCGGGGCTCGGTCCCGAGCCGTGTTCGGGCTCCACGGCCCTCCAGCTATCCCCCATCTTCGATCGACGATTTTGCCTAGACCCTCCAATGGAACTAGGGTTAGCTACGGAAAGTTCTGGAACAACGTCATGACTATAAGTAGCGATCCAACCTTAGAGGTAGGGGCATCTAAAAGTTGACTACATTTACGCTATTCTCTTGCTAACTTAAGCATCGGAGCCCGTGTGACTAGAGTCACACCGGTTTAGCTCGATTTGGTTTTGCAGGTACTAGTCCCGAATCAACAAGTTTGGTGGGTGCGAGGAGGAGAACCGGAGGACTGAAATCCACGCATCAACAATTAGCGCCGTCTGTGGGGACGATTTAAAGCATCCAGTTGAGCA
Organism: Momordica charantia; assembly: GCF_001995035.1. Next base: position 143,905 of record NW_019104708.1, read on the forward strand.
ACATGACACCAGAAAGGAGTACACGACGCTCTGATGATAACTGCTCTGCCAAGAGGAGGCTGAACTTGGACGACCCCCAGGTTGGAGGACCGGAGGATGGGACCGGCCAGCCAAACCCAGAANATAAATAAAAAGTATTTCCATCGTACTAATACTACTATAGAAACAACAACAATCCAAAATTAATATAAACAAAGTATTTCCATTATACTAATACTACAACAGAAAGTAACACGGCCCAAATACTTACATCAAACAAACAAAATGAATATATCCATAAGTAGGCTTACACAAATCTTTCAACAAAAGTTGCTCATTCTATTCTAACCTCGTCAACTTATTCATGTCGATATGCACTTTTTCTAGTAAACTAAAAAAAGAAAGATACTCCTAATATAAGAATTAATCAATATATAAACACATAAACATATATAATAATACATACACTTTCTCACACATTAAACTTTCACACACATCTCTTAAAAAAACAACAACAACAATAATCTCACAAGGAACACTAGTTGAATTTTCAAAACAACAACAGGAGCAAGAGTCATACAACATAACACAATAACATCCATCACGATAGTACGTAAACACGAGTCATAAATAACAAAGCTAGAGAAATCCTAGTTAAAGAATAAAAAACGAAACAACCACTCCATTTCTAGGACAAACAATTCTCAGGACAAAATGGTCTATCAAGCAACAAATATAGAAACGATAAGAACTTCTATAACAGCAATAACACACATAGTACCTCATAACAGCTGTGTTCCAATCGGTTCATGGAAGATTGATTCAAAGCCTCAACTCGCTCTTATAAAGTAGGATGATAATGAGTTTATATCCATATCCAATATATAGATAGAAGTCCAAGTGAATAGTCAATTAACTTAAACCTAGGAGAAGTATTACATGATTTTCAAAAGAATGTAATAAATCAAAACCAAAATCATCAGAATCAAATGTGTTAAAAAAAAGCAACACAGCAAATATAAGATGTTATAGAGAACAAAAACAACCTAATGTCGGGGCAAAGAATGAGGAAAGCAACTGGCGGAGAACTAACCGGGCCGAGAGGACTCGGTCCCGACCCGGGGCTCGGCCCATGGCCCAGCCAACGATCCCCCATCTTCGATCGACGATTCCGCCCAGGCCTTGCAACGGTGAATTAGGGCTAGCTATGGAAAGTTCTGGAACAACTCCACGCTATAAGTAGCGATCCAACCTTAGAGGTATGTGGATCTAAAAGTTGACTACATTGACGTTATTCTCTTGCTAACTTAAGCATCGGAGCCCGTGTGACTAGAGTCACACTGGTTTAGCTCGATTTGTTTTTGCAGGTACTAGTCCAGAATCAACAAGTTTGGTGGGTGCAAGGAGGAGAACTGGAGGACCAAAATCCACGCATCAACAATTGGCGCCGTCTGTGGGGACGATTTAAAGCACCAGTTGAGCAACATGACACCAGAAAGGAGTCCACGACGCTCTGATGATAACTGCTCCGCCAAGAGGAGGCTGAAATTGGACGGCCCCCAGGTTGGAAGACCCGAGGATGGGACCAGCCAGTCAAACCCGGAACGTCAGGAGGGGTTTCCCGAGGCGCACGCACTAACGATCCCTGAGCCACTCCAAAAGCAGTTCGCGGTCTTGGAAGACAAGGTAGAGGACATGCTTCAATGCATGACCCAAGTCCTTCGACAATTCGAGCGACAAGAGTCCGACGAGGTACCCTTTGTTAGAGACCCGAGAAAGGGGAAGGGCCCAGCGCAAAGCGAGACTGAGGAGTCAACAAACAGTGCAGGGAGCAAGTTGTGGATAGGTGGAAATACCAGGCGACCGAGGAGTCAACATAAATCCCTGGCACCAGACGAGGGCAAGAGCGACCATGATAATAGAAACTCTGAGCCGATAAGTCTCGACAAAGGCAAACCGACAGATCGACTAGAGTCTTCGGAGAAGCGACACAACTAAAAGGAGAAGGGATTCGACCTCGAAGAACTACTGGATCAAGCCGGCTCACCATTCACGGAGGAGATCATGAGAGATAAGGTCCCTCCAAAATTCAAGCTACCCATGGTGAAACAATTCGACGGGACGACTGACCTAGTGGACCATCTAAATGCTTATCGAGAATGGATGGATATCTACAGAGTGTCGGAAGCGGTCAGGTGCCGGGTATTCTCGACTACATTAAACGGGTCGGCCAGAATATGGTTCCGACAATTAAAACGAGGGTCAATCTCGAGTTTCAAAAGCTTGGCCAGGGCATTCGTGACCCAGTTTGTAGGGGGACGGTGTCAGAGCCGACCCGTGGCCTATCTTTTAACTATTAAATAGAGGACGACAGACAGTCTGCACGACTATGTAGCTCGGTTCAACGAGGAGAAGCTGCATGTAGAAGGCCTTACAGACGCTGTATCTCTGCTGGCCTTCATGTCCGGCGTCAGGGATGAGCATTTGTCGTTTTCGTTCGGAAAGAGAACATCGAGTACCTTCTTGGAGGCGCTGACCCGAGTTCAGAGGTATATGAGCGCTGGTGAGTTCTTTTACTTAAAAAAAGAGCCAGACGGAAAGCGAACCGACCAAAAGAGGGAGAGGTCGGGAGATAAACCGCAGGGGACGAGATGGGAGAAGAGGGATCGGAGTAGCCAGAAAGATCCACCCCAAAAATTTGAAAAGTATACCCCGACCACCGTTCCACTCGAGCAAGTGCTAATGGAGATCAAAGACCAAAGGTTGCTTAAGTGGTCGGAGAGGATGAAGGCCCCGTCAACTAAGTGAAGTAAAGGTCGATACTGCCTTTTCCACCGGGATCACGGCCATGCAACTCAGGATTGTTTTGATCTCAAGGAAGAGGTGGAAGGGCTAATCCAAAGGGGCTACCTCAAAGAGTATTAGAGGAACCTAAAGCGACACAAAACGGCGAAAGCGACAAGTCTCCTGCTCGAGAGATTCGAACTATAATGGGAGGCCCCATAGAAAGAGAATCTGGGAGCAAAAGAAAAGCAGATGTGCGAGAAGCTAGGGCGAATCGCGAACAAAATGAGGTCTACCACGCGTATACTACAAACCGGCCGGTGACGATCGAGTTTTCAGAGGACGAGGCGACTCACCTCCTCCACCCTCATAACGATGCACTGGTTATCACTTTGAAAATAGCAAATGTGAAAGTACATTGAATTTTGGTGGATGGGGGCAGCTCGACGGATATCATCTCCTAGACAGCCTATAAAGCTATGGATCTAGGAGAAAAGGTGCTTAAGAGCAGCCCAGCACCACTGATAGGATTTGGAGGGGAACGGGTCATTCCCGAAGGGAGGATAGAGTTGCCTGTAACGTTCGGAAGTGGGCCGAAGAGTGTCACCAAGATGGTTGACTTTTTGGTCGTTAACTACACATCCTCCTACAACGCAATATTGGGAAGACCGACAATGTATATGCTCAAAGCAATACCATCCACATATCACCAGTCCATGAAGTTCCCAACACCGGGTGGAGTAGGAGAGATTAAAGGAGAACAACGAGTGTCGCGGGAATGCTACTATACCTCAATGAGGGACAACGACAGGACTTCTACTAAGGGGGGCTGTTGACCTTTCCTTTCTTCCTTCAAATGTGGTTGTTTTTGTTTCTCTACTTTTAGCAAGATTTCTAATTATTATTTCTTTTATTCAATAAAGTATCTATTTGTTTGGTTCTCTGTCAACTATATCTCTTAAATCCAAAACGAGATATCGAGCAACTTTGATAAAACACTTTGCCTCGTCTACAAGCATACTCTCAAAAGATATCGACAATACACTTGATAGTAGGGTTAATAGGTACCGACTACGGCTACTCAACGACGTAAGCTTGGTAAATCCAACTCTACACGGCGACGGTAAAACCAGCTATAGCCGAGCAGGTCGAGTAGGGCTCGGGACCGACCACTGCTCGGGTCCGACCACTGTTCAGCGTCGACCAAGTGCGAACGGGCACAAATCTACATCAATCGGCGGTTTTATGAGATAGCCTATTTTTTTCAATAGGTCTTATTTTCGACTGAGCACGGCTCGGGTCCGACCACCACTCGACGCCGATCACGTGCGACGAAGCATGAATCTACACCACTCGACGCCGATCACATGCGACGAAGCATGAATCTACTTTAATCGACACATTTGGAAAGAACAATTAAACAATCTCAACACGGCCAAACCAGAAGCGGGTCGATTGACCTAGCACGGTTAAAACATGAGATGGAGTAAAAGGCCAAAAACAACAACGGGTGTAAAACCATTGGCTATGACCAACGAGTTAAAAACCTACGGAAATGAAAGCAACAAAACTCCATCAGAGTTAGAGCCGTAAACGAGTAAGGGATTGGTAAGAGGGTTAATTGATAATTCCAAAGAAAAGAGATACAAGCAACGTAGTGACAAAGCACATAAAAGTCAACCGTAAAACGGCTCGCTCAAGCTACCCTATTACTCGTCATCGTCACCATCCATGTCGTCAAGAGCGTCCCTAAAACACTCCGGAAGGAAGGAAAAGTCAATATCAGGGTGTTGAGTAGAAACCTGACGGAGAGACCAGGAAACACCGCACTCCATGGCAGAGTTTTGCAAGTCGACGTACTCTTGAGTTTTCTTGAATTCTCTGGCCAAGAATTCAGAATTAGAGAGTCGAGCGTTGGCCTCGTCAAGTCTCCTCTGCAAGTTAGCTAACTCGTCTCGATATTTTCTCTTCTCTGTTTCCAACTCACGTTGGGTACTTTCTAGAAGGCTGTTGGCCTGATTAAAGGAAGAAATGACCTGTTCCAGCTCCTCCAGAGGGGCATAATGGCAGTGGAGATAGTTAATTTCATCGGCAACCCGACCCTAGAACCACCAGACGGTTGAAAATCTGCCAAGGATAGAATTCGACGTTAGGAGAGGATGCTATGACAAATACTTGAGGTTACCAAACACTCACCTGGTGGAGATCACTAAGGCATGTGCTGATACTGTGCTAAGGATTTGACAGACCAAAATCTGACCCGCTTGATGAGTCGTCGAGGCCCTACCAGAGACTAAATGCTCTTTCCAGGTAGGTTGTCCCATCAGCATCAGCATTATATGGGCCAGAGAAAGGGAAGATTGGGACTTGAGAGGAGCTCCCTGGATGACCACGAGGGGAGGACGGGATAGATGCCCCATGAAGTCGGGCGGAACGCCTCGGAGCTGTCGAAGGCATGAAAGATCGAGCATGTTGTGGAGGGAGCCCCTC
>NW_019104708.1:198687-223336 GCF_001995035.1 Momordica charantia
ATAATTTGTATAGAATCGTAAAAGGTGGAATATAAAACTTTTGGTCATTTTATTTTCTAATAATAATTTGAAGAATTTTTCTTTAATAATTTTAATTATAATATAAAATTAAATCAATAAAATAATTTATATTTAGTTAAAACATTCAACATATATAACAAAATGTCAGCCCTAAACAAATATTTAATAAACAAACAAAATATTAAAAAAATAAAATAAAGGACCCATATTAGGTTGAAATAATTAAAAAATAAAAATATTAAAATACCTATTTACTTTTTTATTAATATATACTTTTTTCCTTTACTTTTAATTTATTTATTTACAAAATATATCATTAACAATTAATTATAAATAATATATTAAAAAATAATTATAAATAGTACATTTTATTATTAGTAATTAGCTGTCAATAATAATAAATATATATAAAAATTAATCTTAATTATTTTTTAAAATAATTATACTTAAAATATTTTACGTGAAATTATATAAAATTTAAGTTACCTTATAATTAAAAAAAATTTATACGTACATTGCACGTGGTAATACACTAGTCCATCTAAATTCCTCATTTTTTAGTCTATCCAATGTTGCAACTCCATGGCTAACATTTCCATATTCTACTTTTGGTTCAAACCTTTTTAATTATCTCTCTTAGTTATTGTGATGTCTCTTTCTTAATTAATTAGTTTATTAATATTATCACTAAAAATTCCCAAGGTTACAAAATCCTTCAAATTACTAAAAAATCATCTAATTATCTCAATTGATTGGATTAATAAAAAACTAGGCTTTAAAAATTCTTAACATCCATATGACAAGTAGTTAATAATATAAAGAGAGAATTAGAAAGGTTTGAACTCAATTAAGGAGAATATGGAAGGTGGTCTGTGGGGAGAAAAATTAAGAGACTTGAAAAAAGGAAAAATTTATATGGGTAGAGAGGGATGAGAGATGAAGATAATGAGAAGAAATTTAATGAGAGATGGAATTTTGATGAGGTGGGGAAGAGAGTTTTGAGGGAGAGGAAAGAGAAAATTCATGTGAGAGAGAAAATAGAATTTGGAGGGGTCGAGAACATAAATGAAACTTAGATAAATATATGACTTTTTATTTTCTCATTTTCAACAATAATTATTACTATATATTCGTAGTTCTAAAACGTGCTTTAGAGCCAAATAACATTCTTTATTTTTATTTCTCTTTTATATATTGAAATTTCATCTTTGTTTCTTCTACGTTGTCAATTGTTATATCATTATATGTTTTGAATATTACATGAAGAAAAAGTACAAAGTTCATCTTAAAGTATCTTTATTTAGTAAGAAATTGGTTTCTGGCCAACTTTTTTCTTTCTTTTGGTAGAGCAAAATACAACAAAGATAATGCGGAGTTGTATGTCTCTGTTACAACACCGTGAAACCAAATGGTTCGAATGAAATCCAATGAGGAAAAATAATAAGTTTAGGGACCCCCTCTGCAACAAGTGCTTGTTGGACCTTTGAAAGAAAATGAAGCATTTGGATATGCAATTGGGGCTAAGTATACTTGAGTATGACTCAAGTTATTGTAAATATTTTACTTTTTTGAATTTTTAGGTTTAATTCAAGAAAGAAGAGCAACAATCAATCTCATAGGAAACCAAAGTTAGCTAAAGTTAGCTATTAATTGGATGAGAACTTTCTTGACCTATCGCGTTTCTCTTGACAACATCTTCTCAAAATGAACTGCCCTTGAGATTTTAAATTTGGAATAGTTTATATTTTTTTAAATAATTTTTTTAGTAATCTTATTTTATTTATATTTATAAATGAGAGAAATACATGCAAGTTGGATATTGGATATTGGATAATCTTTTTGGTACTCATTTTTTTACATAATAATTGAACAATTTTTTTTTATTAAATTATAGATTTATGCTCTCAACTTTTAAGTATTTCGTTTATTGTTATTTAGTCGTTGAACGTTTAACATGTTTGAATTATATTATTGAATTTTAAATTATACATATTTTAAAATATCAATCAAATATTATAGTATTTTGTTTATACTATAATATTGGATAGATGCTCAAACCTTTTTAAAATTAAATTAACATTAATATATAAATTCAGCTCTCCTTAAAAAGATAATTTTTGCATGGTAAAAAAATTATCCCCCTCAATCAAACATACATACAAAAGATTCTCTCCCTAATAAACATATTCAGACAATTAAATACGATTGATGTCAAGTACAAGTCTATTCCTACAATAAATGTTTTTTCATTTGATGGTTTAGTAAGAATATCTCTGCTACCTGTTTTTCAGTGTGAACATAATTAAGCACTATATTTTCATGTTGCACATGTTCAAAATTTAAACCAAAATCATGCAATGTTTCTTTAATCCATGAAACTTGAGAGCAACAACTACTAGCATCAATATATTCAGCCTCAGTAATAGATAATGCAACATAACTTTACTTTTTACTAAACTAAGAGACTAAAGATTTGCTAAAAAACTGGCAAGTTCCACTATTACTATTTCTATCAATTATGCTACCAACAAAATCATAATCAGAATTAGAAATAAATTCACGAGACGAATTCCTAAGATACCATATACCCAAGTCAACAGTTCCAAGCAGTATTTAAAAATTCTTTTAACAACATGCAAGTGTGATTCTTTAAGACATGATTGAAATCTAGCACACATTCATACACTGAATATAATATATGTTATACTCACAGTTAAGTAAAGCAAGAATCCAATCATACCTCTATAAGCTTTTATATCTACAGTTTTACCTTTTCATCTCTATCAAGCTTTATGGTGGTGCTCATAAAGAGTCTTTGCTACTTTGACATTTCGAACTTGAACCTCTTGAATAGATCCTTTGTATACTTTTCTTCATTGATGAAGATTCGTTCTTTAAGTTATTTGATTTGAAGTCCAAAGAAGAACTTGAGTTATCCCATCATGTCCATCTCAAACTCACTGTTTATACACTTAAAGAAGAATTATTCACATAATGAAGGATTAGTGGTACAAAAAATAATGTCATCTACATAAATTTTACTCAAACAAAACATCATTTTCTTTGGTTTAAATAAAAGTGTAGTATCAATAAGTTTCATTTTAAAACCTTAGCAAAAATTTACTCAAACAAGTATACCAAGTTTTAGGAGCTTGTTTAAGACCATAAAGAGCATTCTTTAATTTAAAAACATGATTTGGATTTTCAACACTTTCAAAACCATAATTTTTCAACATATACTTCTTCCATTATGAAACCATTTAAGAAAGCACTTTTGACATCCATTTGATACAAAGTAACATTCTTATGAGATGCAAATGCAAGCAACATTCTAATAGCTTCAAGTCTAGCAACAGGAGCACAGGTTTCCTCATAATTCATGCCTTCTTCTCAGCTATATCCTCGTGCAACTAACCTAGCTTTATTTCTAACAATATTACCAAACTTAGCCATTTTATTTCTAAAGACTCATTAAGTACCAATAACAGGATGATAATTAAGATGAGGGACTAATTACCAAACACTATTTCTTTCAAACTTATTTAACTCATCTTGCATAACAATTAACCAAAATTCAGCAATTCTAGTTCTTTAATAGATTTAAAGAAGAGCGAGTTCTTACCCCTTGAGATACATCACCTATAATTATAATTAACTTCTTTGGATGGTGAATTGAGAAACTTCAAACCTTAGGAATGCTTTCTTCCGACACTTGTTGAGTGTCACTTACCATTGCTTCCGAGTTATTATCTTTAACGTTCAAATCTTTAAAAGAATTTTCTAACTCATCACTAGCAGAAACTTGATTAGCAGTAACATGTGATTCATAAAAAACAACATCCATCAACTCTTCAACTATAATAGTTGTTAGGGTTGACTTTTTACTGCAGAAACATGTGTCGGTAGCCCTGTTTGACCACATTTTTGACCCACTTCCCATTATTATTTTCCAAAAAGGACCACATATTATTAAAGTAGAACATACATAAATAATTTCTGCATAAAAGTCAAACTATGGTACTTTAGGAAATATATGAGATAAATGCGGTCAAAGTTGGAAGAAAATAACAAGATTCTGTTTTTTTTTATTTAGAATTGCGCCCGGTGCATTTTTGGAAGGCAATTTGTCAAAACACACATTTTGATTAATGAAAGGCAAGGAGGACATTTCCCACATGTTCAAAACCGTGAGTCCAAGTCCAAGTGAGGTGGTTAGGTGAATCTCAACCATTTTCCACCTAAAATGGAGGGGAGTTTCAACCAACCTATGGTGCTATAAAAGGAAGTCATCCATGCCTCAGCAAATCATCCCTTCCAAGCTTCATTTCATCTTCTTTTAGATGCTCTCTAGTTGTAGAACACATTTTTAGGGTTTATGTTCATATTCTAGTTGTTCATTTCTTCATTTTTCACGCTTTTACCTTTTGTAGTGCTTTTAATTCAAGTTCTTACTTCCGCTCTTTGTTCATTCAGTTATTTTAAAGTTTTTTAGTGAGTTTCAACTCTCCTCACGCTCGAGAGAGAAGAGGGTCAAGCTAGAACTCGTTGTACGACTTATTTATTCATTTAAATTCAATAAAAAAATACTTTCTTTATGTTTTCGTACATTTACTTTCATTTAATTATGTTCTAAATTAGTTATCAACCTCCTTGTGGAATGCCTTAGTCAAATGATTTGATTTTCAACACGCTCGGGATTTTGGCCAGATTGCACCTGACACTTTTTTGGGTTGGTTTCTAAAAACTTCTCTTTACGTCTTTTTTCCATTGGCCAGTGGGAACTTGATTTATACACCAAAGTCCAACCTTGGGAAATGTGAGTTAGGTAAAATAATAGGAAATCGATATGAGATGTGACTTAGGAATAAACGCATAAAACATGGTCCTAGGCATAGGCCCTCTGACCCATAATACAAAATGAGTTGGTACATATTCTCTAGGATTGTAATCACACATAGAAATATGATTGTATGTTACCCTAGCCTCTGCAGCAACCAAAAGTGGTAGTGAAAAAGTAGAACTCAAATCCCAAGAAAAGTCAGGAATTGCGCCTGGTGCATTTTCCCAACATAGTGTGTTTTCCATGTTTTGCATCAAAACCAATGTAGGAGACAAGGAGGTTGAGTTTCATTAAATTGCTTGTTAGTTAAAACCCCAAACAACAACATTTCACCACTATTTTCTTCCTAAATCACAATTGCATATTTGAACCATTTCACTGCATTACTTGATTTTGAAAAGCAACAAGTCCCTGAGGATTCGACCTTGGATTACTTCCGAGTATTACTTGTGACCGTGTGCGCTTGCACAAGTCTATAATCTTTTTAAAGGTAGAGAAAATCCCAACAATAGTTCTTTTATTAAAAACTCTATATTTTACTACATGCCGAATATCCTATGAATATGATAATGTCAGTTTTTTACTCAAACTTTCCAAGCTTCTCTTTATTCTTCAAAATAAAATACTTGCCATCAAAAACTTTGAAATAACTAAAATTAGAAATTTTAACATTAAAAACCTCTTAAGGGCTTTTATTTAAAATTCGGCTTATTAAAACAAGGTTCATAGCATAAGATTTCACAGCTTCATCCTAAAAATACTTTGGTAAATTATACTCATTTAATAAAGAAGTAGCTAACTCTTGCAAAGATCGAATTTTCCTTTCTACAACACTATATTGTTGCGGTGTTATTCGAGAGAAAAATCATGAGAAAAACCATTTGCATTACACAAATTTTCCATAATTGCATTGTCAAATTCTCCTCCATGATCTCTTCTAATTTTCGAAATCATAAAACATTTTTCTAACAGTGGATTTTAGGGTCTCATCAACTAAAAATAAAACCGAAGTAAATCTTTAAAAATTATCAGCTACAACAAAACCATAATGTTTTCCACTTAGACTTGCACCCTAGTAGGTCCAAATAGATCCATATGTAATAGTTGCAAAGGCCTAGAAGTAAACCATTTTCTTTGGTTTATAGGAGGACTTAATTTGTTTACCCATTTGACATGCATCGCAAACTTTGTCTTTTTTAAAATTTAATTTTGAAAAGACCTCAAATCTCTTGGAAATATTTGAAATCAAATACATGCTAACATGACCTAATCTTCTATGCCACAACCAAGAATCATCATGCAAAGCAGACAAGTATTTATTAACAACAACATGACAGTCCAATTCAATAATATAAACATTTTTATCTCTATTTCCTACAAACAATATTTTTCCATCACAAGCATGTTCAATTATGTAATTTTTATCACTAAAAACTACTTTATAGCCTTTATCACACAATTGACTGATACTTAAGAGATCATGCTTTTAACCATCAACGAGCAATACATTTTCAATAAAAAATTTGAACCATTACCTATGCTACCTTTGTTGGATCGGTATGACAACCCTAGAGGGGAGGTGAATAGGGTTTAATTAAACTTTTTACTACGGTGGGCCCAAATTTAAACAAATAAGTAAACTTTTTAGCAACAATTAATTTTCACAAATTAAACAATAAATTAGAAATACAAACATCCTAATTAACTTCACCACCCAAATAATTCAAATATAAACATTGAGCATAAATATGAATAACAAATTCAAACAATTAATTTTATGCAATTTGTAATAAAGAAAATTAATTGCAAAAATTAAATAGAGTAGGGTTAGAGAAAATGACACCGGAAATTTTATAGTGGTTCGGCAACAACCGGCATACTCCACTCCCCAAGCGCCTCTTGGGTATTCAATAACTTTGACTCTTTCCACGGTAGTAGTCAAACCGGTATAAAACCTTCTTTTTTTTTCGAGAGCAAGAAGAAATCCGATCCTTTCCACGGTTCAGGATCAAACCGTTACAACGCTCTTTTTCGGGCTCAAGAGCAACCCTTACACAAAGGATATGGAAATTTGAGAATAAACTTACAAACTCTCTCAAAGAGTAGATATACAAATTTTTGCTCACAAATTGTAAGAAAAATTCTTACAAATAAAAGCCATCAAATGGCAAAGAGAAATAAAATTGGAAGCACTAATATCTCTCAAATAAAAAATTTCTCTCACAAGAAATTAGAACAACATTTGAAATTTTGGAGAGATGAACATGAAGAGATTAGAGAGAAAATTGGAGAGGAAAGTATGTCAAAATTTTGAGAGAAGAAGAGTTGATTAAATAGGGGAAAAAGGATTGAAATTGATTTGAAACCAAAATCAATTTGGACCATTAGATTTCAAATGATTAAAGATAAAATGTTGAGATTTAATTGAATAAAATAATAATAATAATAATAATAAAATATTATATATGGATGTGTCAAACGACTATATATATATAATATAATATAATATATATAATTTTTTTTAAAAGAAATATGCATTTAATGTGATGTGACATATATATATTTTTACTTTTTATTTTTTTTCTTTCTTTTAAGTTACCTTCAACGGTAACTTTGTGTTTTTTTTTTTAACACCATGCCACATGTCAACATTTTGTTGGACCACTTAGTTGATTCAGCCGCCACGTCATTCATCTCGGGTAATTTTTCTTCCAACTTCTTTCGATCATAATATCTTCATTTGAGCTCCGATTTGGGTAATTCAAAATTCGTTGGAATCATCGTATCGAGCTCTACGCTGTGGACACTTTAAAACACTAAAATTATCAATAAACAAAATATGTATTATCAGTAAATCATATAATATTATTGAAGCTCAAAATAAATTTGATTAATACTAAGTGTGTTTGTTATCATCCAAACATTAATTAATTAACCGAGATAAGGGCCAAAAAGCCAACAATCTCCCCCTTTTTGATGATTACAAACCACTCAAGAAAAATGTAATCAAAGTGGTGTGTGAGATAACATGAAGCACAATCAAGGCAAACATAAATTTAATTTTAACAAAATTAATCACAATTTCATTTATTTTTCTTATTATCTCTCCCCCTTTTGGAATCAATCAAAAAGGACAAGTAAGACAAAATAAATAAGAAATATAAAAGCTCACATTTATTAAGCAATAAAACACTTCCCCATAATAAGGGACAAAAAGACAATTTAGCACAAGTTTTTATGAAAACTCCCCCTATCAATATGCCTTATAAATAAATTATCAAGAAAATCAAGAAATATAAATTGTAGGAAATTATAAAGATAATTACTCCAAAGATAAATACTCTCCCTGAAAAGATAAATAATATGCATAAGAGAGGTAAAGATTCAACATACCTCAATAAGCTTTAGCATCAACACATTTAGCGTTTAATCATTATCAAACTTAGTAGAGGTGCTCATGATAGCTTTTGCAATTTTAGCTTTAATAAACTTGAACATTTTCAACAAATTCTCCCAACATACTCAATGTCGAAATCACTATACATACTCTTAAAAAAAATCACATAAACAATAAAAAGCAATATGTAGAAATAATTTTATCACATTCACAAATGAAGTATTATAACTCCCCCTAAAGATATGCATTCTCCTCTTAAAAAGACATATCAATAAATATCAAGGAGATAAAGAGATACAAACAAAAATTATCTCAACAATTTGCACAAGATAGATATATATAAAAACAAATCATGATATATCAATTTATCTTAAACAAATTATCAAACTATTCCACAAAATTTTCATTCAATAAAATATGACATAAGACAAGTATAATTCCAAGAGAGCAATTTTAATTCTTATGATTAAGCACAATAAATCACATACATGAATGATACTCTCAATTGAACTCATCAATTTATATTAAAAAGTTAAACATCAAGAATTAAAACACCATCGATATGCCAAAAATAAAATCAAGATACCAAAAATATAAAATGCTAAACAAAACAATTTATAAAGAACAATCAACATTGATATCAATTAACAACAAAACAATATCGTCATTTATACCACTTAAAAAGCATTGCAAATTAAATATAGGCAAACACTGATACCAATTGTTTCTGATCAAGGTATACTCTGATTTATGTCACAAAAAAAAATTACAAATTAAATATAAGCAAATGACATCATAAAAATATTAATTTGACTTATGTCACTATAAAAGAATTTAATCAAAGATAGACAATGCAAAAATCACAAAAATCAATTAAACACTTTTGAGCAACATGTTAATGGAATTCTAGAATATAAATTAATTCTTAGCTACTCCCCATATGACAAAGAATTCAACCACTCTTTTCAAACAAAATTTCAAAACAAACAATTTTCAATAATGAACAAAATTTTGAAATTAATTTTCATAGAGAGCACATAGTTTATGGCCAGAAAGCATATAAACAAATTCTTTAAAGAGAGTAAACAATAACCATCACCTATCAAAAACAATATTTCACAACACAAAATATCAACCATCCATAACAATATTTTTCAAGAAAACACAAGGATAACAAGCAACTAATGGACCTAAAATTAAAGACTTTAAGTTTATCAAAGAATCAAGCAATTTGGATAAATCTTAACATCAAAATTTCAATATTTTGATAAATCATAAATTAACTTTGATAAATATTAGAAACCAATATTCAAATATCATGTAAAAGATGCCAAAATAGATATTCAATAATTTCTCCAAGACATATAATCCAATATTTTAAATAATAAGTCATCAAGATTATGGATATAAATCTCAAAATAGTTTATCACAATATTTTCAAGAATATTAATCCATTAAGCAATAAGGATGATGGATAAATCTCAACAAATTCTACCACATACTTTTCCAGAGATTAATTCACTAATTCATGAATAATCAAGTAAAAAGACTAATGCCAAAAAAATTTGCAATTTACTCAAGAGCATTAATCCACTAATCCATAAATAATCGACCAATAGACATAAGTGTCCAACAAATTCTCAATTGACTCAAAGACATTTGATTCAAATAAAATTCAAGAAACTAATCTCAACTTCTCTAGCCAAAAAAAATATAATTATTCCAACAAATTATATCAATAGCAAAATAATAAAAAAAAAAGGTTACCACATAGGCAATTTTCCTTTGTTAGGTTCAAGCAAGCCATGACGTTGCTCATTTGAAATTTATTTTCAATTTGAAGTCCAAAGCAACCTTTTGCTTCTTGAAACATACCTACAAAAATAAAGCTCAACCAAAAGATCTTGGTACCCATTTGGTAGGTCCTTCACTGTAAGGAAGCATAGATTTTGGAACCCACCTCAAGTTAGTTCCAACATTATTTGTATTTAATTTTGGCAAATAACATGTATAAAATTTATGATCAATTTTGCCACAATCATCAGACAATAATTTCTTCTTAACAAAATTATTTTGCACAATATTTTTCTTAAATAAATTTTTCTTTGGAGAATTTTTCAATTTGAAACCATTTGGTCTAATATGACCTTTAACTCCACAAAAATGACATGTAAGTACAAATTTGACATTATGCCTATAATTTGATTTTCCATGAACATGCTTAGGCACAAATTTAGCATTAGGCATACAACTAGTTTTACCACAAGCATGATTAGGCACAAGATTTGATTTTACATGCATATTTCTATCATTTCCATGTTTATGCATAAATTTAACATTTCCTTTGACATTTAAAGCACTAGATTTAGACAAGTAACAAGAAAAAGCTTTATGTCCATACTTGCCACTTGATGAACAATTAACATTATGCAATGAATTATCTTTTGCAATAAATTCATGCACTCTACTTTTCTTTGAGAAATTTTCTTTTGGAGCATTGTGAGGCTTTGCTCTTTGAGAAAAATTTCTTCTAGAAGAATTAGTTTGTGCATATTTCAATTTAAAGTATTTAGGTCTAATATGACCTTCAACACCACAATAATGACATATAGGCACAAAGTTAATTTTAACATGTTTAGATACAACTTTAGGAGCAACAAGTTTAGGCATATTAGGAGATGCTTTAACAAAGATAGTTTTAGAACTTGAGAGAGTAGAGCATTCATCAATATAACCTAAACCTCTTTTATCACCATAAGGCTTACCAACTTCAATTATCTTGTCCAATCTTTGAGCACCTATTGTTAACTTTTTAATAGAATCTTTAGCCTTATCAAGTTCCACTAAAGCATTTGATTCATTTTTCATAAGCAATTTAATCAAATTATCTTTTTCACAACCATCATGCTCAAGAAATCTAATTTTATCAAGTAATGCATTTTTCTCATCACAATCAAGAACATGCTTATCACAAGAGATATTTACAACATCATGCTCAATTTTCTTTAAGCAAGCAATATCATCAAGTAAAAACTTATTTTCACTAGTTAAGACATTGTATTTCTTTTTAAGCATAACATATTTAGAACCAAGCTTTTCTAAATCATTTTGCATATTCTCAAAAACTTCAAACAACTCATCATAAGAAAGGGGATCAAGAGTTACCTCATCATCTTGTTCATCCTCCTTGTCACTATGAGCCATGAAGCAAAAGTTGACCACTTCTTCATTCTCACTTTCACTTCCACTTTCATCACTATCATCCCAGGTAGCCTTCATTGCTTTCTTCTTGGATTTCTTGGATGATTTAAGAAGAGGACAATCGGTTCTAATGTGACCCGGTTTTTTGCATTTATAACAAATTACCTCATCCTTTTTGCTCTTTTCACCTTTTGACTCTTTTTGGTTGGAGAAATTCTTCTTGAATTGTTTCTTTCTTTTGATGAAATTTTTATACTTACGTGAGAGATAGGCCACATCATCTTCATCAAGGGCATTCTCACCTTTGGAGTCAACTTCCAAGGTGATGGCCTTTAATGCTATGCTCTTCTCTTTCTTTTTTTTCTCATCCTCCATGTTTTTCTTGATCTTTATCTCATGCGTCATCAACRAACCAATGAGTTCGTCYATGGAGAGAGTCTTGAGATCCTTTRCCTCTTGAATGRMGKTGACTTTAGGCTYCCATTGTTTAGGCAAGGASCATAAGAGCTTCTTTACCTTCTCAAGATTTRAATAYTCTTTTCCAAGTCCTTCTAAAGCATTGACAATGTTAGTAAATCTAATAAACATATCGGAAATGGCTTCATTTTCATCAATTTTAAACATTTCATATTGATGAACTAACATGTCAATCTTTGTTTCTTTTACTTGACTAGTTCCTTCATGAGTAATTTCTAATTTATCCCATATATCCTTAGCGGTTTTACAAATCGACACCCTATTATACTCAACTTCATTCAAAGCACAAAACAAGCAATTAATAGCTTTAGCATTTAAAGAACATGCTTTCTTTTCAATTATAGACCATTCTTCTTTAGGCTTTACAACTCTAACACCATCAACATCATTTGTTGGAATGTTAAATAATTCTTCAACAACATCCCACAAATCATAGTCAATATAAAGCAAGAAAAATTTCATTCTATTTTTCCAATAACTATAATTATTACCATTAAAGAAAYGAGGCTTAGTAATAGATTGACTATCGGTAAAAGGGATGAAACCTAAAGTTGTCATAGCTCAAAAACAATTAAGTTTATCAAAGAAGAGCAACCTTGCTCTGATACCACTTGTTGGATCGGTATGACAACCCTAGAGGGGGGTGAATAGAGTTTAATTAAACTTTTTACTACGGTGGACCCAAATTTAAACAAATAAGTAAACTTTTTAGCAACAATTAATTTTCACAAATTAAACAATAAATTAGAAATACAAACACCCTAATTAATTTCACCACCCAAATAATTCAAATATAAACATTGAGCATAAATATGAATAACAAATTCAAACAATTAATTTTATGCAATTTGTAATAAAGAAAATTAATTGCAAAAATTAAATAGAGTAGGGTTAGAGAAAATGACACCGGAAATTTTATAGTAGTTCCGCAACAACCGGCCTACTCCACTCCCTAAGCGCCTCTTGGGTATTCGATTAAGAAACTTTGACTCTTTCCACGGTAGTAGTCAAACCGGTATAAAGCCTTCTTTTTTTTTTTGGAGCAAGAAGAAACCCGATCCTTTCCACGGTTCAGGATCAAACCGTTACAACGCTCTTTTTCGGGCTCAAGAGCAACCCTTACAAAGGATATGGAAATTTGAGAATAAACTTACAAACTCTCTCAAAGAGTAAATATACAAATTTTTGCTCACAAATTTGTAAGAAAAATTCTTACAAATAAAAGCCCTCAAATGGCAAAGAGAAATAAAATTGGAAGCACTAATATCTCTCAAATAAAAAATTTCTCTCACAAGAAATTAGAACAATATTTGAAATTTTGGAGAGATGAACATGAAGAGATTGGAGAGAAAATTGGAGAGGAAAGTATGTCAAAATTTTGAGAGAATAAGAGTTGATTAAATAGGAGGAAAAAGGATTGAAATTGATTTGAAACCAAAATCAATTTGGACCATTAGATTTCAAATGATTAAAGATAAAAGGTTGAGATTTAATTGAATAAAATAATAATAATAAAATATTATATATGGATGTGTCAAACGGCTATATATATATATATAATATAATATAATATATTTAATTTTTTTTAAAACAAATATGCATTTAATGTGATGTGACATATATATATATTTTTACTTTTTATTTTTTTTCTTTCTTTTAAGTTACCTTTCAACGGTAACTTTGTTTTTTTTCTTTTCTTTTTTTTTTGACACCATG
This sequence comes from Momordica charantia, assembly GCF_001995035.1. The sequence goes on from NW_019104708.1 coordinate 212,340, forward strand.
CCACATGTCAACATTTTGTTGGACCACTTAGTTGATTCAGCCGCCACGTCATTCATCTCGGGTAATTTTTCTTCCAACTTCTTTCGATCATAATATCTTAGTTTGAGCTCCGATTTGGGTAATTCAAAATTCGTTGGAATCATCGTATCGAGCTCTACGCTGTGGACACTTTAAAACACTAAAATCATCAATAAACAAAATATGTATTATCAGTAAATCATATAATATTATTGAACCTCATAATAAATTTATGTTTTATAACAATAATTCTTACACAGAAAAAACAATTAATACTACGTGTGTTTGTTATCATCAAAACATTAATTAATTAACCGAGATTAAGGGCCAAAAAGCCAACAACCTTTCCCAATAATTTTACATCTTTTATTGTCGCCACATGTAACGTATCCTCCATCTTTCTTTTGTAGATGTGTGAATTTTGTGTTATCTCTGGTCATGTGCTTTGAACATCCACTATCCAAGTATCACTTGTTCTTTATTGATCTCAAACATACCTTACAAGAAAGATAGTACTCAAGATGTAACTTTAGGTACCCAAGCTTGTTTCGGTCCTTGAGGATTAGTAAGCAAAAATTTAGGAATCCATCTCTTTTCATTTAATGCAATTTTTTTCTCAAGTTACAAGCATAAATTTTATGACCATATTTTTCAAATGCATTGCAAAAAATAGTAGACATAAAGCTTTCTTTGACAAAGTAGATTACAAGTTTCTTTTGTTTTTTATGAGTTTTATAGCTTAAACTACTTTTATTAAAGATAGCTTGTTGTTCTTCCATCATCATATTTAAGTTATTTTAAACGTTTGTAAACTTTAAAAGAGTAGATGATATATCTTTATTTGTCACTTCTAATATTTTATACTCCTCTTTCAAAGCGTGCAAATTTGACTTAGACAATAACAAGATCTTTACTAAACATCTGATTTTCTTTATTTAACCTATCATGCATGACTAATAAATCATGGTTCTCATGAGATAGCTTGGTATTCTTCTTTTTAAGAACTAAATATTTACTACCAAATTTTTAAAATTCTTATTTACTCTCATTATAAGCATCCATAAGCTCATCAAAAAAAGAATTTTCAAAACATACCTCTTCCTCGTCATCTCCAAAAGCCATGAAACAAAGGTTAGCTACTTCCTCTTCGCTTTCAGATCCACTTCCTTTGTCACTTTATCCAAAGTAATTTTCATAGCCTTCTCATTTCTTCTTGAAGATGATTTACGTAAGGACATTCAGATCTTACATGTCCAACCTTTTTACACTCGTAGCAGATGATGGTGTCTCTAGTGCTCTTTTCTCCTTTGACATTTTGACTGTTGCGTTGGTTTTCTTTGGGAAGTGTCTCTACTTTAAATGCTTTAAGAAGTTCTTGGATAAGTAGGCAAGTTCTTCTTCGTTCAGTTCTTCCTCACTTTCAGAAGCCTCTTGGAAGGATGTAGACTTTAATGCCAAGTTTTTCTTCTTTTCGATGTCCTCTTTCATATTGTCTTTCATGATTATCTCATGGTCATGAGATATCCAATGAACTCCTTCAATTGAAGTTTCGAGAGATACTTCACTTCTTTATTTGCCGTCACTTTGGGTTTCTAACTTTTTGGTAGAGTCTAAGAATCTTCCTCACATTGTTGTAGTATATTTCTTTCCTAAACCTTTCAAAGCACTAATAATATTAGTAAATGTAGTAAACATTTCAGTAATAGACTCATTATCATCATATTACAAACAATTCATAATTATGAACAAGCATGCTAATTTTTTACTCTTTTACTTGATTTGTTCCTTCCTGAGTTAGTTCAAGCATATCTCATACGTCTTTAGCAAAGTTACATGCAGATACTCGATTAAACTCACCAGTACATAAAGCACAAAACAAATAATTCATGACTTTAGCATTAATAGACATTTTCATTTATCATCATCATTAAACTCATTTTCATTTTTAGCTACATCAACATGACCAACTTTCTTAATAGGAATTGAGGGACCTTTAGAGATATTTTTTTGACAAATTATAATGAATTGAAAATCAAATAAATTATCATTCTAGTTTTCCACCAAGTATAATTATTTCCATAAAAAATAGGTGACCTAGTGCTTGAATGACCCTCATTAAACTCATTAACCCTATGTTTGCCATAAGTTCAAACAATTAAGTTTTAAGAAAGCTTTCAACAGAAATTAATTTAAAATCAAGAAAAATTGATTTTCAATTAATAAATCAATTTTAAAAAATCAAAGATTTATTCCAAATAAAAATAAATTTTCAGAATTTAAAAAGTCAAGAAAAAAAATAGTTTTCAAAAGTCAATTTTTAGGAAAATTATTTTATAGTGAAATCGGCTCAGAAACTCAAATTTTCAAATTTTTCTTAAAAAAATTCCATATTAAAAAAAAGTTTAAAAAAAGATGAAATTTTAAAGAATGAAGACTTTAAAAAATTGAGCTACCCGCTCTAATACCAATTGTAGGATCCAACAACAACACTAGAGGGAGGTGAATAGGATTGTCTACCACTTTTTTAAAAATTAAAAAATAACTTGAAGAGCAACAAACAATTATGATATCATCACAATAATAATAATAATAATAATAATAATAACAACAACAACAACAATGAGAAGAATTATTGCACAAAATATTTAAGCACTTCTATATGCAATCTAGCAAAATAGTTCAAAGTAGTTAAATACTAAATTTAAAAAAGAGAAAAGAAGAGAATGAGTGACACTTGAAATTTTTAAGTGGTTCGGAAATTTCTACTCTACTCCCCAAGACTTCTTCTTGTTGGATCCCTTAGCTTCTTCAAATGAGCTTGGCTCTTCCACTTTCTGGAGAGGCACAAGACTGTGAAAGTGTCACAGTGTCTGCATAGCTGGCTTCTGTATACTTGGGATTGATTGGGCTTCCTGATCCTTGTCGATCTTCTAAGTCGGCTATCAAGCACAGTGCCTTCAGCAGGGATCCTCTTTCATATCTTGTTGCTTTCTTCTTAAGCTGCATGCATCACTCTTTATTGACGGGTCGCGGGCTTTGGACTATTTTTTTTCTCACAGAAGGGCTTCGTGTAGCTGATTTTTTTTACTCTGGTCAAAAGTTACTCACAGTATCAGGCTCTTGTTGCTCAGGTGCTTGTGCCTGCATACGGAAGTCTAGCATCTTGGATTTCGGCTACTGATAGAGGAGGGTGAATAGGGTTCAACAAGATTTTAATAAACTTTTTAGTAAGGTAGGCCCAATTTAAACAAATAAGTATACTTTTTACAAACAAATAATTTATCTCAAATTAAACAATAAATTAAAAATGCAAGCACCCTAATTAATTCTATCACCCAAATAATGATCAAGTAATTTAACAAAAAAAGTAGCAAATAAAAGCAATTAAAAATCATAATAAATTGTAACAATTAATTTCATGGAATTTATGACGATAGAAAATTAATTGCAAAATTTAAATGATAGGGTTAGAAACAATGATACCTGAGATTTATAATGGTTCGGTAATACCAGCGTACTCCACTCCTCAAGCTCCTCTTGGGTGTTTGACTAAGAAACCCGACTCTTTCCATGGTAGGAGTCAAACTTGTATAACGTTTTTTTATGGGAGCAAGAACAAACACGATCCTTTCCATGGTTCATGATCAAACAGTTACAAAGCTCTTTTTCAAGCTCAAGAGCAACCCTTACAAAAAACTGATAACTTGAAGAACCATCTCATAAACCCTCTAAAAAGCGTAGGAATACAAATTTAACTCACACATTTTATAAGAAAATTCTTACAAAATAAAGCTCTCAAATGGCTAAGAGAAATATAATTAGAAACACAAATATCTCTCAAAAAATTAGAACAAAAGTTGAAGTTTTGAAGAGAGATGAAAAATGGAAAAGTTGGAAGAGAAATGTAGAGAAAATTGTTGTATAATTTTGACAGAAGAAGAATGTCTTATTTACTTTCAACCAGTGTTCAAAATGTCGATGTCGATGAAAATGTCGAGGTCCCGACTTTACGGACATGTCGATGTTGATGGATATTTTGGGAAAAATAATGGAAATTGTGGAAATTGATGGAAATTTTTTGAATTATCAAATAAAACTTGAATTGTAGCTTAATTAGCCTATAATTGATCACCCTTAACCATTAAGTGTAAGAATATGACCATTTATATCGAGAAAAGATTTTTTCGTTTAACGAAGATTGATGGAAATTATTTGAATATGTAAAGTAAACTTTAATTGTAAACTTTTGACTACTTCTTTAGTGTTTTTCATAATAGGATTCATTTGAAAATGAGATAATTACCGGTTTCCAAACACATTTCTAAATTCTGGTTAACTCGTACCGGTTTACTTTTTACCTACTTCTGTTTTCAAATTTGAATTTACACATTTTTCAAACACATTTTCAAATCAATAATCAATCTAACTTTCCAATCAAATTTACACAATTTTCAAACACCTCAACCTCGTGATTGTGTCATTCATACAAATTATCTACCAATGGGATCCATATGTGCTTCATATTCTACTCATTTAAGCAACTACCTTCAAAACTTTCAGTATAGGATGACCAGGGAGAACTATTGTAATTTATATCAAAGTTATCAAGATAGTGCACTAGATCCTCCCATATCATCTTTTTGGTATTAATTAAGTTATCTATTCTACTTCATGTTTCACCACTATTTGTATATAATAATATTTTATTTTTAAAAAATTCTAAGATTATTTCAATATTTATATATGTCAATATTTCACTTGTTGAATTATGTAACTAAGGACTAGATTGGATTAGAAATTATCAATAAAGCAAATTCCAAATCTTATTAGTTATACAGTATTAAAATTCGAATGTTTCATTGAACCGACTAAGATTACAATCATCGAGGTTGTGAGAAATTATAGACTATAGTGGCATAGTAGGAAGAGGATGAAAATAAAATACCCTTAAAAGAAGAAGAGGAAAAAAAAGACATGTCGACATTTGAGCCGACATGTCGACGACATAAGGGGAAAATCAACTTTTCCCCCTATGCCAATGTCGACATGCTCGATATGTCGCTCGATATTTTGAATCCTGCTTTCAATGACTCCATTTTTTTCTTTTTTTTTTAATTATTTCTTTTCATTCGCTTCTTCTTTCTTTTCTTTTCTATTTTCTAATACATTGCCCCACAAATCGTGTGATGAAAAGTCCATATTGATGATTCATCCACCATGTCGTCACTTGCCACATGTATTTTTTCTTTGAACTTCTTTAGACCTTAAGTTCTTTGTTTGAGCTTTAATTTGAGTAACTCAATAGGCGTTAGAAACTTTTTTTTGAGCTTTACACTGCAGACATTTCAAAACACTAAAAATATCAATAAACAAAATTAAGTTTGTTATCATTAAAACATTAATAATTAATTAAAATTAATTAATTTGAGATCAATGGCCAAAAAGCCAACACTTCTTGGGTATTTTACTGCAACGCCCTCTCACGGGTGGGAACCAAAATGATCAACCATCTTTTTTGTCCTAGGCTAAAGAGAAATCTCACAATCTTTTTTACTAGTTCAGGATAAAGGGATGGAATCCCGCAGCGAAAGCAAGTTATTGCTTTTGTTCGATTTTACTTTGAAATTGAAAAACACAGTAAAGGGAAAATACAGGGGAAAACATATTACTTTTGAAGAACTGTTCTTCGTTGTAATCAATCAACACCACCACGAGAGTCTTCCTGCTATATCTTTGGAGATGATCCGGTTGGTGGGAACCAAAACAGGGAAATTGGAGAGTTTAAGAGAGCATGAGTTTCTGTAAAAATCACAACCTTCAACATTTGCAGAACAGTTCTGCAAATGTTTCGAGAAGTGAAGTGGGGGGTCACCCCTACGTCAACACTTCTCACTCCCCTGCAAATTTTCAGGGTTAATTTTAATTAATTTAATTAATAAATTTAATTATTAATTATTAATCTAATTAATAAGTAATTAATTAAATCCAAATATTAATTAAATAAATAATTAACAATTAATTATTTAATTTTAATGAGATATAACATATTTCATTAAAACCATATATTTGAATCATATTAAAATGCATCTCTCTTGTATAACCGTTGCGTCCTCACAATCGTGATAGATACAAGTGCAAGTTTACACTATATTCGTCGATTATAGTACGAACGAGGTCAAATACACAGGGACTTAGAGTAACATTTTAAACTATGTTTGAGAATTCCAAAAATGCAAAAAAATAGAAAAATAATTGTGTTGGTGTATAAACGGTAAAAGAAAGAATCATAAACAAGAGCGATAGACACATCCAGCAACGAACAACTTTTAAATGTTGACAACAGGACTTCAGAATAGAATAGCAAAAATAGGGGTTAAACAGATATAGAGATGTGGGGGAGATTTATCATACTTTCACTGAATCTTAACCTCTACTCTAGCATGACGTCACTCATTATTGCTCAACTCGACACGGTTCCCTTCCGAGACACCCAAACATGGATACCCACAACTCCTATTGCTAAATACCCAAGCAATAAACGCAAGTTTTAAGCATGATTAGGGGACCCCATTCCTGAGCATCCACAAACCTACTAGAAAAAAGTAGTTAATCACAAATAGAGCAAGTCAACTACTTATAAGCCCTCCCGTCATACAGAAGCTAGCATATAGAACAAGGTGGCTAACAATGTCCAGTAAGTTGAAGGAAATAGGCACAAACTCTATTTAATAACAAAATGAAAGCAACTAGAGTTTCGGATGTTCAACAGTTACAGCAATTAAATCTCCCTCAAAATGGGGTTTAGCTCATGGGGGAGGGAGAAAATAAAATGGGCAAGGAAATTTTACAACCCATTTTAGAAAAAAAATAGGAGAAAATCGAGAATGGAGACAGCAGCACACGATAGCAGCAGAAGCTCCTCTCTGTCGTCAGCTCTCTCCTGAAAATTATGACAGTCCTCCTAAAAATGGTGAGATTCTTCTTCCTTGTCTTTTCAGCACCAAAGAATGTTCTCTATTGGGATCTATGTGCCAGCTAGGGTATCTTGTCCCTTTTATATTGGGTCCCAATTTTAGGGCACCCAGCTGGTGGTTGTACGAGCATGGTAAATTATCCTGTATTTGGGACAATTATTGCACTGTAATTCATGCTCCCGCAATTGTTTGCTCCAGCTCTTTTATGTTCTGTCTTGAACATGTTTCATCCACTCATTTCTGGGTTCAGTGCTTTCTTCATGTCTTATCTTCCTTTTCCAAACCTAAGCATACAAGCCAATAACAAGAGAATTCAGCATAATTTTAAGCTAAAACATTCAAGACATGAGACTTTAGCTCAGAATTCAATTTCTAAAATTATTCATGATGTTTGAGAGCTAACATTCTAGAATAACTCTTTTTGGAAAGTTATCAATAACCTATAATTTTAATGCGCATCTTATGCACATTTATTTTAACCTATAGTTTTAATATGAATTCAATTCATATTAATTATTATTTGAATCTAAATATTTTTCTCATAACATATAGTTTACTTTTTGAATCTTTATTCAAAGTAAACTATATATAATGTATCATTGATACATTATATACATTCCCTTATATATAATTTGAACGTACAATTTGAAATCTTTCAAATTCTTGATCATCATTTACCCGTTCTGAGCTAGCAAGGGACCTAATTGACCTATAGATCAGAAGCTTCAACGATGCGAGATTAGTTGATTAAACTCATCAACCATATTAATTAACGTTCGTTAACTGTTGGTCACTCCACTAAAGACTTACAGTTGCACTCTTCTCACTGTAGAATATTTTGTGTCCACGAATTTTGACCATTCACAGTAAGTCAATCTTTCACGAGTGTTCGTCACTACATCTGGGTCAAATTACCGTTTTTACCCCTAAGTTACCTCTTTTACCTTAAATACCACTGATCCTCTAGTGAACAACATGTTTATAATCCGACCATTACATAGAAGTCCCATCGGGCCAGTGAGAGGGTGGGACCCCTTGTTCAAGTCCTGGAGTCAGCACTTACGAGAACACTCATCTACTTACCCTAAAGTCGAGACTGGGTGAATTCCATCTTGTATAGTTATGTTTCCAGCTCTCATCTCAGTCTCGTCCCCGAAATGGTAGGAATATTGAATCGACGACCTAGGCCACTCTTACCCATACCAATCAAAGGACAATCCATTGTCCATAACTCATTCAGGATTGAGATCGAGTTTCCTTGTCTTCCTATGAAATAATAATTTATTAGTTAACAGTGTTAGAGCTACAGATTAATTATTTCGCAGTCTCGTCTTATACAAACTCATGCATAGGATACCCCCACATGTCTCCACATAAACGATTTGGATTAAGTTGTTTGAAACTATTACAAAGTGGGTCGTACCCATTGTGTTACCAGGATAAGGTACCCAACCTTACCCATATACTATAGACCCTTTAGGGGCCATTTAGTTCAAGGTTTTAAGGGTGAGAATGGTCTTGAGCATATAAAGTCCACGTTTGGTTTGAGGATTAAAATTTGTTTGCCTGGGAAAACTCTTTTCTCAGACATCATTAATAGGTCAAATAGAAGGACAAGAAAACTCGTGGAAAAAGGTGGATTTATTGAAAATCATCCTCTCTCTCTTATGAAATCATATTTCTCTCTTTTCTGTGTTGCATAACTTTCTAGCTCTCTCGTCACATTTATTCGAAGTTTCTTCTTCCTCAAGAAGAAGGTGAATCATTTTTACACTGCTATTTTTTTGTTATTTTTTAAATTTCTCTTCCTATGTTCTTCTTTTTGCACTTGTTATTTTAATTTGAGAAGAAATTTATTCTATGATATTCTCTCTTTCTTTGTTCTTTTGGTTATTTTCGGATAAAAGAAAACAAAAGGGTGTTTTTTTTTTCTTCTTGCAATAGTAAACTATATGGAGGAGTTTTTTGTTTTTCCTTCATGCGTGAGCATTGAAAGTGAGAGAGAATGAGTGGTTGTATTGCAGATTTTTCTTATCATTAAAAGATTCTACATAAAATTGTTAAATATATTTTTTTATTTTAAGAATTATTGCTAAATAAAAAATAAAAAATATATTACTTATAATAATTATACTGATGAATGAAAATTAAATTTCAAATCTAATTGTTTCAAATTATTTTAAGTAATTTGCCTTAATAAAAACTAATTGTTTAACAACTATTAATTATTTAAAATTAGTTAATGTAAATTAATTGTTGAAAGTGGATTTTGATATCATTCCCATGCACAACCAAATACAGGTGTCTTTCATTCTCATGCATCTTATTCCCAGGTAATCTTTTTAAAACTTTGAACCAAACGGCCCCTTAGGTTATTACTAGAACACTATCCATCTGTATATCGAATATATATTGTATATCAAATATATACCTTGTATATTAAATATATACTGTATATCAGTGATATAATGTTCGAGTTACATCACATAATCTCGGATGTTAGTTTATTGGATTTTGGTTAATGCAATTTTAAAAGCAACTTCAATAACAATTTTATTGAATAAATATTTGTTTTACATTTACAAACCACGAGTTTAGGGCATAAAATCAACAATCTCTCATTGAACTAAACTCTAGTGGGGTGTGCAAAAGTTTAAAGTAGTGGGTGTTGTACAATACTATAAAGTACAAATACAATAAACTAGGGCATACATTATACCCTTTACAAATCTCCCACTTGCCCTAGACTACGTTGTACATATATCGTAGTCCTAGACTTTCTAAATGGCCCTCAAACACTTTAGCCGTGAGAGCCTTCGTAAACAGATCAGCAATGTCATGCTCCGAAGTGATCTTTGTGACAATCACGTCCCCATGTTGCACTATTTCTCGTATCAAGTGGTATTTTCTCTCGATGTACCTGCCTCTTTTGTGACTAGGATTCTTTAGAATTTGCCACAGCACTACTATTATCATAATAAAGGATGATTGACAGATTCATGTTTGGAACAACTTACAAATCAGTTAAGAACTTTCTAAGGCATATTGCTTCTTTTGCTGCTTCACAAGTGGCAACGCATTCGACCTCCATTGTGGAGTCTACAATGCATATTTGTTTGATGTTATGCCTTACTACAGCTCCTCCATTAAGAGTGAACACTGATCCCAACATAGATTTCCTTGAATCCTCGTCACTTTGGAAATCAGAGTCAGTGTATCCTATAAGGATCAAATCTTTAGCGCCATATACAAGCATTTAGTTCCTCCTTCTTCTAAGATACTTGAGGATTCCCTTAACGACAGTGATCGTATCCTGGATTGGATTGATACCTACTGGCAATCCCACTGCATAGCAAATGTCAAGCCTGGTATACAACATGGCATACACCAGGCTGTCCACTGTTGAAGCATAGGGAATATGTCTCATATCCTCAACTTCTTGAGGTGTTTAAAGACATTCACTACAACAAATTCGCCTTTTTATGACGGGCATTGCCCGACATTAACAAGTAACTATGTCGGTCCGTGACCGACATCTATTCGAGTGTCATTGTTTCTTTTTCATGACTGACAGTTTTAATGTCGGGCATTGCCCGTCATGTAAATCTTCTTTTCCATGACGGGCTTGTCCGTTATGGAAGGATAACAATGACAGGCGGTGACCGACATCTTTACGAGTGTCCTTGTTTCGTTTAATTTTGCATGACGGTTTTTACCCGTCATTATATGTGCGACATTGTTTGTACGTCATCATTTGTGCGTCATTGTTTGTACGTCATTGTATCTACGTCTCGTATGTGTGTCGTGGAATGACTATATTTCATTACAGACATTGACCGTCATTATTTCATAAATAATTTAATTAAAAAAATAGTTGGTTCCCGAGACTTGGCTAACCAACTATATTTCCTTCAGACCTATGATAATATTTCAATATTGCAATTAAAATTAGCTAATTAATATGCAACTAAAACTCTTAACACGTTCATATCAAATGCAATATCT
>NW_019104708.1:227086-238274 GCF_001995035.1 Momordica charantia
GATGGTAGAGAGAGTTTCGCGTGCGGCAAAGGGAGGTGGGAGGCAAAAAAATATCGAGTGTAAAATTTTGCGTGAAATTTTGAAGTTAGGGTTAAAATCACACATTATCCATGTCGGGCCTGGCCTGCCATTAAAACTAAACTTACAATGGCGGGCTAGGCCCGACATGGATACTTTAAAAAATAATAATAATAAAATTCGCAAATTTTATTATTTCCTCCGTGTTTTTTTCTTGTCCGACATTAAAACCAAGATTTGTTGTTGTGATTCTTCCTTAGACAGAGAGATTCCACGCCTAAAAGGTAGTAAATCGTTCTTGGAATTCTACATCGAATATCTGACAAGCACTTTGTCAATATAAGTTGCCTGATATAGAGCTAGTGTTTTGTTCTTCCTTATAATTAGAATCCCTATAACAAATTGAGCTTCGCCAAAAATTTTTATTTGGAATTGAGCCACTAGCCATTTTTTGATGTCAGTAAGGAAACCTACATCATTTCCAATGAGTAGAATATCATCCACATACAACATTAAGAAATCTACAGTGTTGTTGATGATATTCTTGTATACACAAGGCTCATCAACATTCTGGTCAAAACCGTAAGATTTGATCGCAATATCAAATCTTATATTCAAATATTGAGACACTTGTTTCAATCCATAGATGGATCGTTCAAGCTTGAAAATCTTTTGCTCTTGGCCTTGCACAATGAACCCTTCTAATTGAGACATATAGATACTTTCTTCAAGATTGCCATTTAGGAAGGCAGATTTGACATCCATTTGCCATATTTCATAGTCATAATATGTGGCAATGGACAAAAGTATCCTAATAAACTTTAGCATGGCAATAGGGGAAAAAGTTTCCTCGTAGTCTATCCCTTTCCTTTGGGTGTAAACCTTTGCCACAAGTCTAGTCTTAAAGATCTGTACCTTTCCTTTTGTGTCTCGTTTTCTCTTATAGATCCATTTACAACCTATAGGTTTTACCTCATCGAGTTGATCTACAAGATCCCAGACGGAATTGAAGTACATGGACTATATTTCCAAGTACGTAGCTTTGACTATCTTGTCCTTATCAACATCTTCCATTGCCCTTTTGTAGGTCAATGGATCTTCAACGTCATCATCAGGTATGACGACTTGGGTTTCTGTTAAACCCACATAATGGTTAGGTTGTGATACAATCCTTCCACTACGTCGAGGCACTATCAACTCCTGAGACATATGTGATTGACGTGATGTATTAGCTCCATCAACAACTCTTATTGATGTATTTGTAGCTTCATCGGAAATCTCATTTAACACAACTTTACCTCATGGTTTATGATCTTTCATGTGCTCTTCTTCTAAGAAAGTAGCGTTTGTTGATACAAGCACTCTGTTTTCTTGTGGATCGAAAAAGAGTCCACCTCTCGTTTCCTTGAGATAACCCTAGACATCTCCAAATTCTGAAGTAACGTTAACTAGTTTCACGTCCTCTCCATAGTTCAAAAGGTGTTTCAAAAACACTTTTGACGGAATTGTGTTCAAAATATAAATTGTAGTCTCTACTGCAGAACCCAAAAAACGAGTCAGACAATTGAGTGTAGCTCATCATGGATCGAACCATGTCCAACAGAGTTTTATTTCTCCTTTCTCATACACCATTTTATTGAGGTGTACCAGGTGCTAAGAGTTGGATCGTGATTCCATGTTCCATCATATAGTCATGAAACCTTAAGTCCGTATACTATCCACGTTGATCAAATCGAAGTGTCTTTATCATCTAACCTAATTGATTCTCAACTTTAGTCTTATACTCCTTGACCTATTTTCACGGGCTTTAGACTTATGCTGCATTAGGTAGAGATATCCATACCTCAAATAGCCATCTATGAAAGAGATGAAGTATTCATACCTTCCTCTGATTTTAATATTCATCAGACCACAAAGGTCTGAATGTACTAGCTCCAAGGGCTCTTTGGCTTTGTAACCTTTTCCAATAAAAGGTTAATTATTCATCTTGCCTTCAACACAAGATTCACATAGAGGTAGTGAGTCATCTTCTAACTTGCTTAAAGGTCCACTCTTAACCAATCTCTCAATCGTATTGAGATTTATGTGACCTAATTTTAAATGTCAAAGATAGGTATTTTCTTTAGAAAATTTCTTTGCCTTTTATGTTGAGTCATAGCAGTTTTAAACAACCCATTATTTATAATTGATTTAGTTATGGTTCTTAACACATATAAGTTGTTTTCAAACTTTACAAAATAAATATTAACACCATTTTGTAAAATGAACATTTAATTTAACGAAAAAGAAATAGAATAACATTGTTTTAATAGAAAATAAATTGAAATTAAGTTCCTTTTTCTTGTGGGAACTACATACACACTATCTAATAATATATATAAATTCTTGTTTAAAAACAACTTTAGGTTTCCCACAACGACTGCTGAGACGACATATCATGTTCCGACCTTGAGAGTCATCTCCCCAACTTCAAGCTGCCTTTAGGAACTAACTCTCTAAAATGAAAACAAACATAGTTAATGGCTCCTGAATCAAGTATCCCGACAGGATTATCATTCTTCACTAAGCAAATTTCAAAAACAAGTCAATCATATTTACCTTCTTTGGYTTTCTTCTTTTCAGCTAGGTATTTCAGACAGTTTCTTTTCCAATGCACATCCACATTGCAGTTGGAAACATTTTCTTTTGTCTACAACTTTGGCCTTGCCCTTCTTGGCAACAGCAATAGTAGGGTCAACTTTAGTACCCTTACCACTGTTCTCCTTCTTGAAAGTCGTACTTCCAGAAGGAGAAGGTACAAACTTAGTTCCTAAGGTTGAACCTCAATGGAATCGTTTTGAGGTGACAACATTTGTCTCCCTTTATTGTCCCTTATTTTTCATAAGAGGCTGAAAAATATGTAGCTCATTCAAGAACATGGTAAGGTTGTACTCTAACTTATTCATCATAGCATTGCTGCGGAACTGTAGGAAAGTCTTCGGAAGAGATTCCAAGATAAAGCTGACCTAACTCCTTTCATCTATGACAACCTCGTTCACTCAGCCACATTAAAGTGGCATTAGATTAAGAACATATTCTCGCACTGAGACTCCCTCTTACATGTGGGAATTGTAAATGAACTTGAGTGCTTCATATTGGGCTTGAGTGGACGGTTGTCCAAGAATGTCCTGCAATGAGTCTATGATCTCCCTTGTGGTGACCATATTCTCATGCTTCTTGGCCAGCACATCAGATATGCTTGCCAAGATGTAGACCTTGGTCTTGGTCCATTTGTCATAAGCATCCCAACTCACTTGGACTGCATTAGACACGGTAGCTTGAGGACACTCCTTAGTTAAGATGAACCTAAGATCATCTACCACAAGTATTGTGTTCAGGTTCGTTTTCCATTGTGTGTAATTGTCGCTGTTAAGTTTTTCGACGACAAGCAAAGCGATGATAGAAGTAGACATGCTGAAATACAAACAAATCTATATTCTATTGCACTACCCATTAAAACCAATCAATTTTAGCAAAAAAATAATAATGTACCATAACCATCAAAATTATTTTTGCAACGATGCTTCAGTAATTTAGAGCAACAGCTACCGTGGGGAAGTCAACTACTCATTCACTGAATAGAGGCAATCTCAACTAAGTATTACACCATAACTCTTATTCCTATTACAATTAGTTACAATTTTTTTGGTCAAGAGTTTATTAACTAACTTAACAATTTCCAATAAGTGTGACCCACCTTTTTCATACCCTAGAGGTCCGCCCCAATAAGGTCGTCGTAGGAAAGACAATATTGGTGCAAAACCTAAGAAATCTTATCCATTTCTGGAGTTCGTCCTGATTTTGATTTCATACAACAGATCCTCCGTAAGGGTGGCCGCTCCAGGGTGACACGCAAGTCGTGTATAAAACCTCGAACTAATGGAGGAGACCGTAGGATGTGTTGCCACACGTCCTTCTCCCACTTACTATAAATACTTTCTTCATTCACCTTAGTATTGAATCATGCAAACACCTTCTATAATGAGGCCGATCATGGAACTCACGATGTGAACTTAAACGAAGAACATGGGGAAGAGAATATATATATACATATATATATCCTTATATACTTGGTATATTTTATATATATCTAATCCTCCCACTAAGTATTTTAAAACAACGGTTTATTACTTAGATAAATTTCGGCTAAATGAAATTATCTAAGTTTATTAGTTTGCCCAATATAACTTTTATATTGGATTTATTTAACACTAATGTTTTAGTTCATTAAACACTTTAACGAACTAACCACATTATTGCATACTAAAAAATATTGATAAATTCAACTTCCAGGTCCTTCCCAAGTAGAGGTGCTCCTTTACGGTCAGCTTAAGTACCTCAACCTTAAACAGAACCTGCCTTAGAGAGAGTTTTCCTTATGGCAATATTTTATATTAATCTTTTATTTTGTCATTTTAAACCTATCTAAAAACAAAATAAAAGATTAATTCTAATCATATTAGAAACTTAACGTAAGGTGAAATTAATTTTACACCCTTTTAAAATTAATTCAATTAAAACTCTATGTTTGCATGCAACTCTTTATTATAAATTTTAATTTCTATTCATTAACCTTATAACCCTTATAAATTAATGAAAATTACTTATAAACATCCATAACATTCATAAATATAACCTTTATATTCACTAAAATAATGTCATGCTCGATGCATTTTAATTTTCATTTAATTAACATAACACTTATATTAATTATCCGTGAAATTTTAAATCATGCTATCATACATTGTAACAATTATATACATATGATGCATGCAACCTATGGTGAGATTTTAAACTATATGACATACTTTATGCAACATATATAATTAATTAAAAATACATTCAAAATGAAAAAAATAATTAAGTAGCAAAATTGGACCGGTTTTGGTATTCTATTGAAAAAAAATTATTATATTAATTTAATAAAGAAAAGAAAATATTACGCTCGATTCTACTCGAACCTGCGCCACCACTAGGCAGCATTGAGACGCTGCGACACTTGGTGCGTCCGCCCACGCTTGTTCCAGCATATGAACAGCATTGAGACGCTGTCTCAGCATCTCAACGCTCTGCCTCGGGTCTAAATCATCTTCTTATTTTCTGCAAATTTTGTGGCTAAAAACACGAACATGAATCCAAATCATATTAGTTATTATTTGAATATTATTCAAATATTTGTCTCATAACATATAGTTTAATTTTTTTAATCTTTAATCAAAATAAACTATATATAATATATCATTATATACCTTATATACATTCCCTTATGTATAATTTGAACATTTCAAATTCTTTCAAATTATTGATCCTTGTTTTACTCTTTGTGAGCTAGTGAGGACCTAATGGACCTACAGATCAGAAGATTCAACGATACGAAATTAATTGATTAAACTCATTAACCATATTAATCAACATTTATTAACTGTTGGTCACTCCACTAAAGACTCACTATTGCGCTCTTCTCACTGTAGAATATCTTGTGTCCACGGATTTTGACCATTAATAGTAAGTTAATCCTTCACGAGTGTTCGTAACTACAACTGGATCAAATTACCGTTTTACCCATGAGTTACCTCTTTCACCTTAAATACCATTGATCCTCTAATGAATAATATGTTTATGGTCCGACCATTAAACAGAAGTCCCTTTCGGGCCAGTGAGAGGGTGGACCTCTTATTCAAGTCCTGAAGTCAGCACTTACGAGAACACTCATCTACATACCCTAAAGTCAGGAATGAGTGAATTCCATCTTTTGTAGTTATGTTCCCAGCTCACCACTCGGTCTCATCTTCAAAATGGGAGGAATATTGAGTCGGCGACCCGGGCACTCTCACCCATACAAATCAAAGGACGGTCCCTTATAGGCAGGAGTCCATAACTCACTCAAGATTGAGATCAAGTTACCTGATCTTCCTATGAATTCATAATCTATTAGTTAACGTTGTTACAGCTAAAGATTAATTCTTTCACGGTCCGGTCTTATACAAACTCGTTCCATAGGATACCCCCACTTGCATATCTCCACATGCACGATTTGGATTAAGTCGTTTGTAACTATTAAAAAGTGGGTCGTATTCATAGTGTTACCAGGATAAGGTACCCAATCTTACCAATATACTATAGACCCTTTAGGTTATTACTGGAATATCATCCACTATATTTATACTTTGTATATTAAATAAATATTGTATATAAGTGATATACTGTTCGAGTTACATGACATAACCTCGGATATTAGTTTATTGGATTTGGGTTAATGTAATTCTAAAAGAAACTTCAATAACAGCTTTATTGAATAAATATTTACTTTACATTTACAAACCACAAGTTTAGAGCATAAAACTCAACGCAACATATGCTATTAACACAATAATCTTACTTGGTGAAAAATCATTGGTGAAATAGTGTGGTCAAACTGACACTGAGTATAACCATCTTGTTTCAACACATTCATAAACTTTTCAAACCATGCCCGAGGCGACTACTTTAGTCCATAAAGAGACTTATGAGTTTACACACCTTTCCTCTATTATATATATATGTCCTCAAATCTAGGAGATATATCCATGTACACTTCCTTCAGTAGATTTTAGAAATGCATTCTTAATGTCAAGTTGATATAATGACCAATCTTGTTTTGTTGCAATAGAGAGAAGTACTTGAATAGTATCCAACTTGGTGACCGGAGCAAAGGTTTCTTGATAATCGATCCCATAAGACTAGGGGAATCCTTTAGCCACAAAACGAGCTTTAAATCACTCTATACTACTGTCTGGTTTGTGTTTGATCGTAAAAGTCTATTTACATCCAACCATGCACTTACCTGGGGGTAACTCTGTAAGGGTCCATGTCTCATTTTTCTCAAGAGCTTGAAGCTCCTCTAAAGTGGTTGCTTTCCATTCTGGTCGCTATAAGGCTTCTTGAATTGTGTCAAGGGCTTGTATCTAATCTAGTAAAATCACAAAAGTTACCAAAATTAATGGCAGGTTAATATAAGATAAATAATACCATATGAGATGTCGCGTACAGGAACGATACCTTTTAGTATAGCAATGGGTCCATCCAAATCACCACTTATCGTCTCATGTATATCTCAAAGGACATTGGGGTTGTGGTATAGATCTTGGCTTTTTTGAGCTTTTGTAGGTTTGATCTCGTTCCTCTCAAGTGGTTTTGTTGTGAATAAACTTGCAGTTTAGGCTCAGGTATAGATATGGTATTTTGCTCATACAAGGATACAAGAGGACTATCGAGGTATGAGCTTAAATGAAGGTAAAAAAGTTAGGATACAATCTCAATTATGTGGTTCAAGATCATAATGCTCCCTCTAAACAACATAATTGGGAAAGTATGATTGATTCTAAAAGAAGGTGACATCAATGGTATGAAAGAATTGGTGAGTTGGAGGATGATAACATTTGTATCATTTCTTATTCGGTGAGAAAGATATATTCCATGGAACGTGCATCGAGTTTACTACAGTGTTGATATATATGAACAAAAGCAGTACACCCAAATAGTTTTAGTGGTAGTGGAGATACGAGATGGGATGTAGGATAAAGTGTGAGTAAACTTTGTAAAGGTGTATTTAATTTGAGAATGCGGGAAGGTAGCCTGTTTATGAGATAGGTAGTAGTCAGAACAACTTCACCCGCAACAACTTCACCCCCAAAAGTTTTTGAAACGTGTGATGTGAGGATGAGGGATTGGGCTATATCGAGAAGATGATGATTTTTGCATTCAACTACATCGTTTTGTTGGGGTGTGTCAACACAAGAACTCTGGTGAACAATACCATGAGATTGAAGGTAGGATCCAAGAGTATAGTTGAAAAAATCACAAGCATTTCAGTTTTAAGTACTTTGATATTAACTTGAGACTGATTATAGATCATTTTATGAAAGACTGCAAATAGGTGGTTAGTTTCATATTTATATTTTATAAGCAATGTCCAACTCAATTCGGTGTGATTAACAACGAAGAGAACAAACCACGTGCCCCATTGATATTTTTTACTCTTGAAGGTCCCCAAATGTCTCCGTGAATAAGAGAGAAATGTTGGGATGGAGAATAAGTATGAGGTGAAAAATGAGCATGCGTGTGTTTGGAGAGTTGATAAATTTCACACTGGAAAAAATGTCTCTTTTTATTGAGAAATAAAGAAGGGAACAAACGTTCAAGGTACACAATGTTGGGATAACCAAGACGATAGTGCAATATCATGACAAGACTATATTTATTTGAATTATTATTGCTTCTCGTTATTGTAGAGGACTCACGATGAGATGGAACTACAAGTTTATTGCTTTTTGTTATTGTAGAGACTCATTGCTTGAAGAAGATACAACCCTGCACATAATTCAGCATTCCCAATCATCTTTCTTGATCTCAGGTGTTGAAAAAATATAAGAGTTGACATAGAATTTAGTTTCACAATTTAAGTCCTTATTCAGCTTATCACATACAGTAGATTATATTACAATGTTGACACAAATAAAACTAATTCAAGAGTTAAGGAGCTTGATATTTGAACACTTCCAATGTCAATTACTTTAGCAGGTGTACCGTCGACAATATGAATGAAAAGATTACCCATACAAAGAGAAAAATATGAGAACAAGGATCTATCACCTATCGTGTGATCTAATTCTTCAGAGTCCACTATCCATTCAGATTGAAGAGTTTGAGTATGGAGAGCAAGATGATTAACTTTATATTATAATGTATCAACATACATTATATTAATTGCATCTGATACAATTAATCTTAATTCCCTTTAATTAATTTGAACAATTCAAATTATTTTCAAGACTAACTGTTCTTAACTATCCTTTACGAGCTAGCAAGGGGACCTAATGGACCTACAGATCGGAAGCTCCAACGATACGAGATTAATTGATATAACTCATTAACCATATTAATCAACATTCGTTAACTGTCGGTCACTCCACTAAAGACCCGCAGTTGCACTCTTCTCATTGTAGAATATTTTGCGTCCATGGATTTTGACCATTGACGATAAGTCAATCCTTCACGAGTGTTCGTAACCACAGTTGGGTCAAATTATCGTTTTACCCTTGTGTTACATCTTGTACCTTAAGTACCGCTGATCATCTAATGAACAATCCGGTTATGGTCCAACCACAACCGGAAAGTCCCTCTCGGACCAGTGAGAGGGTGGGGCCCCTTGTTCAAGTCTGGGAGTCAGCACTCAAGAGAACACTCATCTATTTACCCTGAAGTCGGGAAGAAGTGAATTCCATCTTGTGTAGTTATGTTCCTAGCTCCGCACTCGGTCTCGTCCTCGAGATGGTAGGCATATTGAGTCGGCGACTCAAGCCACTCTCACCCATACAAATCAAAGGACGAGCCCTAACAGGCAGGAGTCCATAACTCACTCAGGATTGAGATCGAGTTACCTGGTCATCCTATTGAAATATTAATCTATTAGCTAACGGTGTTATAGCTAAAGATTAATTATTTTGTGGTCAGGTCTTATACAAACTCATTGTATAGGATACCCCCACTCGCATGTCTCCACACGAACGACCTGGATCAAGTCATTTGTAACTATTACAAAGTGGGTCGTATCCACAGTGTTACTAGGATAAAGTACCCAACCTTATCATATACTATAGACTTTTTAGGTTACTACTAGAACATTATCCACTTGTATATCGAATATATACTATATATATATACACTGTATATCAAATATATATGATGTATATTAAATATATACTCTATATATGTTATATACTGTTTCAATTACATGACATAACCTCGAATGTTAGTTATTGGATTTGGGTTAATGCAATTCTATCAATAACAACTTTATTGAATGAATATTTGTTTTATGTTTACAAACCACGAGTTTAGGGCATAAAACCCAACACCTTTGATATGTCCTAGTTTATAACAATGGTCACACCATGGTCAACCTGTGTTGTTAGTTATCACCATATGATTGAGAATTTCCTCGAGCAAGGACCTTCATCAAGAGATGTATTGAGGCCCAAAAGAAATTTGAAAATCCTTTTTATCTGCACAATTTCTCGGAAAAGAGCACCATCAATAGAACATTTTCAATCATGAGTGTCAAACAAGTCTAATTGTTGCCAATAGCAAGATAAAGTGGTATAATAAAACGTAACAGATGAGTCGCCTTGCCTTGTTTGAGATCCCAAAGAGTAGTCTATATCTGGAAAAGTTCAGTAGTGTTGTCCTTATGGGAGGATGTGGCTCGAGCTACATCCCAAATTTCTTTGACAGTTGAAATAGAAGAAAATTCTCCCCAATCTTGGTAGTCATGGAGTTGATTAATCAACTCATTACTTTGTTGTTTTCGGCCCTCCATGTGCGAAATTTTGGATCATCAGCCTTGGGTGAAACTACTTTGCCTATGATATGGTCTTCTCACGTACCACCATACTTAAACATCATCACATATTGGGACCACTGAAGATAGTTGTGGCCTTTGAGTTTTTGACATGTTACCTGAGTATGGTTGCTCTTAGTGAAGGACGAAATGAGAATTTGTGATTCTGATCCTAATATTATATAATAAATAAGAGGAAACAAAGAGAACAATTAGGTCATTGTCTGGAAAAAATGGAGGAGGCAACTGCGAAGTGCGCGGTGGGGTGTGACTGAGGTTATGCTGAACGCACGCACTAAGCGTGGTAACAATTCTATAGATGCAAGCGCACACCTGTCAGAGTAATATAAAATGGATGGAGTATCCAAGTATCGATCCTCAAGGACTTCTAAATAATTTCCAAACTCTAAAGTTTTAATGAATAGTGAACGTTGAAATGAGTGATTCTTGTAAAATGGGAAGTGGTCACAAATAAGGGTTTTGGATTTGGGATTTGGTCTTATAATGGTAAAACCTAGCCCGAATTACTTCAAGTTAGTCAACAAAGAATCAAGGATACGCTAAGGACGTTATGCATTTTACTTTAGGAACCAACGACTACGCTTTTCACTTGACTTATGTCTAAGCAAGTTCAAAGTCCTAAGGCATTCCCTAATATGTCTATTATGAGAGATATCTTAGTTTTAGGATGGAAATAGTCGCAACCTCGGGTTAAGGTCCTATGTCTAGGCTACTTAACCGGAACCCTTATGT
>NW_019104708.1:246867-274622 GCF_001995035.1 Momordica charantia
CAGAAAAAATTACTCTGCAACCTAAATCTTTGATCAAATTCTTTACTGATATCAAATTAACAGTTAAACGTGGTATATGAAGCACATTCTTTAAAGTAATGTTTGAATTTATCTTGATGTCTCCTTGACCAGCCACGGTTACCAAGGTACCATCTGCTGTAGAAATTTTCTTATTGCTCGGACAAATACTAAAAGAGATAAAATGATAGCTACTATTCCTCATATGGTCTGTTGCACCAGAATCAATAATCCATGTACAACGTTTAGGCTGAGAAGTTGTACTCGTCAAAGTTACCGAACCTGTACCTTTACAAGGAGCATTATCCAAAGTTTTTAAGAAGCTCCTTAATTGTTTGATCTCATGTATGTCCAACTTTTTTGTAATTTTGGGCGATTGTGACATTGATACCAAAACTAAACAACAACTCAGAAAATGGAGAACCACGCATAAAACTGAAAAATCAGCACTAAACCGAACCGAAAGAGGGCTGAACCGAATCAAAACCAGTTGAATCGAACCAAAATATGCCGAACCAAACCAGATCTGATTGAAACGAACCACTGTGAGAATCGAACCAATTGTCGAATTGGCTGAATCGGATTAATTGAACCGGACTATCTGAACCGAACCGTCCGAATCGGGTTGATTGAACTGGACTGACCGAACCGACAAATGTTCTGAAGCAAAAACCCTAATAGATGCTACCCCACCCGAAACGTCAGAACCAGACCAAACCACCCAAACCAAACAAAATAGATGAATCAAACTGCACCGGCTCAGGTGTTTTCTGAAACCAGAAACCTAAGTGCTACCCCACGACAACCAGAGGGGCGAAGGCGATGGGTGGCGATTGGCGGTGACGAAAGCACACGGCCACAGCGACGGTGATTGGCGGAGAGATGAAACCCACGAACAGCAATCGGAAAACAGCAGCACTGACGAAACCCTAATGGGTACAAAATCCTAATGAACACAAAACCCTAATTCCCACAAAAAATTTAGAGGAAACCTAGAGCTCTGATACCATGTTAATTGATAAGAAAAGAAAATAATTCTTACTTGATTACAACAAATGATTGATACAAGGCTATATAAATAGCAGTCACAAAGAAGAAACTAAAAAGAAATTCTTGCCTATTAGGATAAGGAAACACTTACCAATTAGAACAATAAAAACCTAACCTAAATAAAATAGGAAACCTTTAAAATCAAATAAACTAAACCCTTCTACTACTATACCATTACAGGTTTATTCAAGAAGGAACACTGAAAAAGATACGTAAGTCCAAGAGTCTGAACATATCCCTATAACTGAAATTGAAGAGAAAATAATCAGTGATGAATCGGACATTATAGTATCTACTAATGAGGAGTCAGATATTACAATATCTGCTAATGATGAGTCAAACCTGGATTTGCCGATTGCTTTAAGGAAGGGAAAACGAACTTGTACTTAGTATCCATTGTCTCACTTTGTATCATATGACAAACTCTCAAGTCAGTACAAAAGTTTTATGGTTAACCTTACTCAGGTAAATATTCCAAAAACGTATATGAAGGCAATACAACATGAAGAATGGAGGCAAGCAATGAATCTTGAAATGCAGGCTTTAGAAAAAAATAAAACATGGGAGTTGGTTACTATGCCTAAAGATAAGAAAGTTGTAGGATGTCGATGGATATATAGTGTAAAGTAAAAAGCAGATGGAACACTTGAGAGGTACAAAGCACGGTTGGTTGCTAAGGGATATACTCAAACATTTGGAGTTAATTATCTTGAAACCTTTGTGCCTGTTGCCAAGATGAACACAGTATGAATACTTCTATCTCTTGCTATAAATCATGGATGGGACATGTTACAATATGATGTTTTTTACATGGTGATCTTGAAGAAGAAATTTATATGGAGATTCCACCTGGGTATCAGCAAGCAGGAAATAAAGTTTGTAAATTAAAATAGGCGTTGTATGGATTAAAGCAATCTCTTAGGGCATGGTTTGGTAGATTTTCTCAAGTTAGGAGGAAGATGGACTATAAACAAAGTCAAGGAGATCATACATTGTTTATAAAACATTCTGCTACAGGGGAAGTAACCGCATTGATTGTTTATGTGGACGATATTATCGTCACTGGCAATGATAATAATGAGCAAGATAAACTGAGAAATTGAAGTTAAAGAACTGGGAAGACTGAAATATTTTCTTGGGATAGAAGTAGCCTATTCTAAACAAGGCATATTCTTATCACAACAGAAATATGTGATTGACTTACTTTCTGAAACAGGAAAGCTTGGCAGCAAATCAATAGGAACGTCGATTGATCAAAACTATAGATTATGTGCATCTGAAGAGAGTCCTCTAGTAAATAAGGAAACTTACCAGAGGTTAGTTGGAAAATTAATATATCTTTCTCATACGAGACCAGATATTGCGTATGCTGTAGAAGTGGTAAGTCAATTTATGCATAGTCCAAAATAAATTCATCTTCAAGTTGTGTACCGAATACTCCACTATTTGAAGAACTCCATTGGGAGAGGATTGTTGTTTAAGAAAGGCGAGAAACTTAATTTAGAGGTTTATACAGATGTAGATTATGCAGGATCGATAGACGATAGAAAATCTACTTCTGACTACTATACTTTCTTAGGTGGGAACTTAGTGACGTGGAGAAGTAAAAAACAAAATGTAGTTGCAAGATCAAGTTCAGAAGCGGAATTTAGAGCAATGACATTGGGCATCTGCGAATTACTGTGGATAAAGATTATTTTAGAAGATTTGAAGATTTCATTGGAAGGGCCCATGAAACTTTATTGTGATAACAAGTCTGCCATCAGTATTGCACATAATCCAGTTCAACATGATAGAACCAAGCATGTTGAAGTTGATAGACACTTCATAAAAGAGAAGTTAGATAGCGGCCTCATATGTACTCCATTTGTACCAACAAACAATCAAATAGCAGATATTCTTACAAAAGGATTGAACAACATCAACTTTGAGCATTTGGTTAACAAGCTGGGAATGGAAAATATTCATTCACTAGCTTGAGGGGGAGTGTTAAATTATAGTTTATTTGATTTTAAAGGTTTCCTATTTTATTTAGGTTAGGTTTTTATTATTCTATAGGTAAGTGTTTCCTTATCCTAATAGGCAAGAATTTCTTTTTAGTTTCTTCTTTGTGACTGCTATTTATATAGCCTTGTATCAATCATTTGTGGTAATCAAGTAAGAATTATTTTCTTTTCTTATCAATTAACAGTCCAAGTACCTCGAATTACTAAGAAGCACCAACACGCCTAAATAGGCTGGGTGTCGGTGTCCACACCGACACGTGAAAAAGTGTCGGAAATTTTTTTTATTTTTATTTTCAGACACGCGTCGGACACGCAGTCGATGCGCGTCTGACACACACGGGACACGCTAGTGGCGTTTTTCCTTTTTTTTCCCCTGTTAAAAGTGAGTTTTTTAAAGACTTGGACTTCAACATTGTCTTTTAATGAGTTTTTTTACTAAGACCCAAAGCCCATTAGGGTTTAAAATTAGGGTTCAAAATTATTATCATGTTGTAAACCTAATTTTACTTCTTCGCACAGTGAAAAAAAAATATTGTTCTTCACCTCCTTCCCCTCTCTACGCTCTTTATGCACAGTCGTGCCATTTCCTCCGTTATCTTCCGTGTTAGTTTTAAATGATGATGGGACTCAAATTGGTGAAGATGATGCTAACAATGTTGGGGAAAATGTTTAGAAGACTTTGTTTGATTTCGATTGTTTGATTTCAATTCGTAGTTTTTGTTTGTAAGACTTGTTTTATTGAATATTGGATGTTTTTTATGACATTGATTATTGTATGAATGTTATGGACCTATGGTATTTATGTCGATGTTTAAAGGTAAAAATAGTATTACATATTGATAATATGTTAAAATATGCACACATATATATATATTTAAAAAAGAAAATTAACGTGTTCCTAGCGTGTCATGTCCTACTTTATTTGGAAATTGGCGTGTCGTTGTGTCCGTGTCATGTCGTATCCATGTCGTGTCGTATCCGTGTCGTGTGCCCATGACAGTGCCTCTTAGCTTGGTAGTTATAGTAGTTCTTATATCTTGTTATATTTCAATACTTCTGATTGACTTGGTACTTGGTGTAACTGAGTTGTCCTTACAAGTTTTGATGGTTAGTCAGCTTTGTTATTATCTCTGCATCTTTATTTGTGGAAAACTCTATATTCTTATCCTATTTTGGTTTACGGAAGAAATTCTCTTTTTTTTTTTCTCTCTTTTTTTTTTAAATCAAAGAGGAGGGCTAAATCTGGTTGACTTGACTTGCTTCAAGCCTTATAATTTAAACTTTTGTTTAATATTGAGACTGTTTGGAGTTTCATAGTTAAATAGCAAGCTTTTACTTTACCACGTTTGTGGGCAGTTGTTTTCACTAATGATTTACTACCAGGGGATCTTTTTTATGTACTGGTTATAGTGGATTCAAGGGCATATAAGTAGAGATGAAGATGAAAATAGTAATGTGCATCAGAAGAATACGCAGATGTTTGGATATGGGTCTAATGACGAGACAGGCACTCAAATTCCAACCCAAGCCCAATCCATTGTGGAAGGATCAGGATCTGTTATGGTGTCCGAGTTCAAACCAGTTCCTGATGTTGATTATCTACAGGTGAGTGTTGTGGAATCTTATCTTTTCCTTTTCTTTTTGATGGCTATGAAACTAAATACTAACACTTATCCATATTGGCTATAGTCAATAGTTATATAACTTTGAACCGAAGTCTTCCAGGTTGGGAACAGTTATGTCAGCCATCTCTGAAAAATATGATTGAAAGAAAGGAGAGAGAGAGAGAGAGAGAAAAAAAAAACCAAGACTCTGTATTTTTCTTCTAAAGTTTACCTACGACTTCAGCATTTGCAATGGTACAATCTCCCGAGGAACCAGATCTTTTGGATGACCTTTTATTAACCTCTGTCATTGCTCTAGTTAGCCAGTAACCACAATTTCTTCCTCAGACTGCTTATGTGAAGCTCCTTACAAATTACTATGTGTTTTTATTTTTGCAGGAGCTATTGGCCATTCAACAACAAGGTCCTAGAGCCATTGGTTTCTTTGGAACCCGAAATATGGGTTTCTTGCATCAAGAACTCATTGAGATTCTTAGCTATGCAATGGTTATAACGGTGGGATATGTGATTTAATGTCAATGCATTATAGTGAACTGTGAAAGGTTCTTTGGTATTTGATGAGTGCATGAACTTCATATTGCTGAATAATTTTTGTATGCAGAAGAACCACATCTATACTTCAGGAGCATCTGGAACCAATGCAGCAGTTATCAGAGGTGCATTGAGGGCTGAGAAACCAGAATTGCTTACTGTCATTTTGCCACAAAGTTTGAAAAAACAACCTCCCGAGAGCCAGGAATTATTATCCAAAGTAAGTTTTGTTGGCTTTAAAATATTTACTCAGAGCTTGTTTGTGTGCATTGTTCTAAACATGTTTGAGGAAAAATTTTAAAAAGGCTCAAGGAAGTTTGGAAAGTAAAAATTTATTTTTGTTTCTATTTACTCGTTGGTTTGACCACTTGGAGCATATTGTATAGGCTCCTTGGGCCTGGAGGTCTCCTTTTGTTGTTCCCCTTTCTTTCTACTTTTCTTACAATCAATGAAAAGTTTTGGTTTCTTATAAGAAAAATAATTCTAAAAAATGATAACTAGAGTTCCTTTGCACTTGAAAATTTCATAAACTTACCGTATGCAATGTTTTCTTCAGGGGAAAAAAATGCCAAAAAGAGGAACTTCTCTTTTACTTTCTACTTTAAAGAAAAAGAGAGAGAGAGATTAACTTCTCTACTTATTAGAAAATGTATTGGGAGTTTCCCTTTAGTTGATAATCTGGTTTTATTGTCGATGAGGTGAATTGGTCAATAGTATGTTTATTAAAATTTGTAATCTTTATGATTTTCTTGGGTGTTTGTAGGTGAAGAATGTGATCGAGAAGCCCCACAACGATCATCTACCTCTAATAGAAGCTAGCAGGTTTGTGGTCTTTTTCCCTTAGTTGACAATAAAGCTAATTATAACTTTATATAGTGAAAGTATAATGCCCCCAAGGGTAGCCCCATTAGCAAGTACCTAGATCTTGTGGTATCAGTTGTCATGAGGTTTTGTGTTCGAACCTTCGAGTAATCTTAATACCAAAAATCCTTGATGTCTCTCATGTTTGAGCCTTGGAACGGACGTAGGTGCACGGGTTATAAAGAGGTTAAAAAGCTAAATAGCTTCGATTCCGAGTTATCAAAAAGAATATAGGAAAAGTATAATAATAAACTTGTGCTTCGTGTTTGAAACTTACATGAAAATATCCATTACCATTCTCTTCCATAGGAAAGAAAAATGTAATCCAAGATACATACAATGTACATAGGCCGAGTGCTTTCACACTCTTCTACGTAGCCAAGTGCTTTGATTGTACATATACTTTTAAAGTGCTTTTAGTTGCCTCTCGATCCAGTTACTGATTTTTTTTGGAAAAATTGCAGGTTATGTAATATGGACATAATTTCACATGTACAGCAAGTTATTTGCTTTGCATTTCATGATAGCAGATTGCTCATGGAAACTTGCCAAGAGGCTAAAAATCTCCGCAAAATCGTTACTCTTTTTTATCTCGACTGAGAACAACTCGGTTGCTCCAAATTCTGTAAATACATTACAATTGTTTAAGACATATTTTGCTTGTAAATTTGATTAGTTGCTTCTGCTTCTGCTGCTGCTTCTCTCTCAACTTTAACAATTGCTGTGACATTGAGGAAAAAAAATGGGCCAATTTGCCCTTCCCCTTTCAATGAGATATTTTTATGTTTGATTTTTTTTCTAAAGGACAAAGGAGGAAATCTCCTCCCCTGTCTTGAAATATGCTCCAGTTTGAATTGAGATACGAATATCAGTAACTCTGCCACACACCATTTCAGCACGTGTAGTGGGCAGCTATTTTCACCTTTAAATTAATAAAATTCTTTCAAGAACTGGAAAATTACTAAAATTGCTTATTCAAGTTTAGGTTCGGTTTTTTAGTTTTTGTTTTTGAAAATTAAGCTTAAAACACTACTTATTGATACTATGTCTATCTATGTGCTTATTTGTTTTGTAACCTTCAACTTTAAAAATATTTTTAAAATCAAAGTTGCGTTCAAAATAATTAAATTTAAAAAAAAGTATTTGAAAACCTTGTTTTTCAAGATCAAAACCTGAGTTTTAAAAACTTGTTTTTATTTTTTAAATGTTGGTAAAAAAGTTTAATGTGTTTTATAGATAGGTGGAAATGTAGATTATGAAAAAATAAGCCTGATTTAAAAGAAAAAAATAAATTTCGTTCCATATAAAAAATAAGCCTGATTTAAAAGAAAAAAATAAATTTCATTACATAGCATAATATAAAAAATAAGCATGGTTTAGAAGAAAAAAATAAATTTCATTCCATAGTATAATATAAATTTAGTAGGTATTTTAAAAATATTTAACTTTTCATTTTGACTTTTTGTAGTATGCTCACCCAACAAGTTTGATTTTGATTTAAATTATACTATTAATGTATTTTATTAATATATTGAACATAATAGTAAAATACTCATTTCAGAATTTGAGGGGTTAGATTAAAAAATATTTTTATATATGTTATATTAAAAGATAAGATTACAAATTAATGGAGAATTTGTAATAAATTATAGTAAAATAATGTCAAAAAGAGCTTAGATTAGCCATTGGCACCTCTTTTCTAACTAGAAGGTTAGAGTACAAATACCCCTCTGCACTTATTTACTAGAAAATATATACGTAGATAGTAAAATAATAAATAAGATCTTTTTATGAAAGAAAAAATATACATTTGAATTTACTAATAAAAAATAAACGTTTGCATAAAGAGATAAATTCAGATTTTATTAACACAAAGTTGTGGAGTTGTAAAGTAGTTGTGGAACTTCAAATGGCATAAACTGATAAAAGACACGAAACAAATTATTCTATAGAATCCGACTTTTAGAAGCAAATTTATGAAATCTTAAAAGTAAATAATTTTGATATATTTTGACCACAAATTTTGTTTATTTTGAGAATGAACCACCCAGTATGTCAATGAATCGTGTAGTGGAAAGAGAGATTAGATAAAAAGAAAATTAAGTAAATTAGAATCCCATTTAATAACCATTTAATTTTTTTTTCGGTTTTTAAAAAAACTTATAGAACCAAGTTCCACCTATAAATGTTTGTTTTAAAATCCAAAATCTAAGCCCAACTTATTTTCGTTTTGAAATTTAGCAATAACTCAAATGTTTCAAATGGGACTTCAAAATAGAAAATAGAAAATATGTGGAACTTCAAATATTGGTATTGGAAATCTAATGAGGATAGAACAGCAGAAAAGAAAAGAACGAGGAACTTGGAAATAGGTCCAAAAAGAGGTTGATTTTAGCAAAAATCTTTCAAGTCTAAATAAATTTAGAGATGAACAAAAACAAAACCGCACAAAAACTGTTGCTGAGAAATAACCTCAACTCAACGATTTGCCTTTGCAACTCTCTCAATCTCATCCTTTTTCTTGATGGCATAGCTGTTGGACGAACCCTTTGCTGCATTAATAAGCTCATCAGCCAGACACTCTGCAATTGTCTTGATGTTTCTGAACGCAGCCTCCCGAGCACCCGTCGTCAGAAGATATATTGCTTGATTCACGCGACGCAGCGGGGATATATCCACAGCCTGACGCCTAACAACCCCAGCCGAACCAATTCGAGTAGCATCTTCACGTGGTCCACTGTTCACAACCGCATCCACAATCACTTGAATGGGGTTCAGATCAGTCAGAAGATGAATAATCTCCATTGCGTGCTTGATAATCCTGACAGCCATGAGTTTCTTCCCGTTGTTTCGCCCGTGCATCATGAGTGAATTTGTGAGCCTCTCCACAATTGGGCACTGAGCTTTTCGAAACCGCTTCACAGAGTACCTCCCAGCAGTGTGAGGGACATAGGTGGCGTGCTTGGCAGTTGCAACCCCAACATAGTCAACCAGCGAGATGTCGTTCACCTGGACATCGTCAAATGTCCACCGGTTGAACAGCTTCACGTCATGATGAGGCTGGGTCAGTTCCTCATTTACGTTTACCACATCAACTTCAACAGCCATACTTCCTGAAGAACAAAAATCCAAACAAAAAGTGAGCACTAGATATGCAGTACACATGAAATATATCTGGATACGTAATAATTTACTCCCTTGTTCAAATTAGGACAACTTTTATATAAAAACCAAAACACTCAATGTGCTTTATAACATATCCTCCTCTCTTTCAATTACAAGGCTACAATTTTCCTCCAAAAAATGAGGACATATTCTCAGAACACCACATCTCCCCCCTACTTCCTGCAGTGTAGGGACCATGACATAACATTCTCTTAATCTTTCATTCATAAAATTCTAGACCTCCTCCTACTAAATCCAAAATGCTCAGAGCTAAGAAACACAGACACTTGAATTTGGGTGATATGAAATACGAACACTTCGGGTAACGCCCGAGGACACTCCAACACTACGTATCTGAGGACACTCCAACACTTATGAGACATGTATCAAACACTTGTCAGGTTGTACAAAGTGAATATGGATCCGACACTTGTTAGGCACCCATATTAAACACTTATTAAGCCTAAGAAATAAACATGAATAGAAGTATAGGACAAAATAATTTCATTTTAAGCATAAAAATGCATAAACTTATTGAATTAAATTTACTTAAGGTATAAAAATCACTTTTAAAGAAGTGTATATTTTAATAAATGTTTCAGTGTCCTGTCTGTGTCCTAATTTTTTTAAAAATGACGTGTCACCGTATCTATGTCGTGTCATATCCATGTCTTTGTGTCAGTATCCGTGCTTCTTAGGCAAAATCTAATCTAGATCCTTGTTCAACTCTATCACATAACACACAGGCTGAAAAAGATACAACCAACTTCGATTGAAACCAAAGGCGACAATTCTCCCTTGAGTATCCAAGGGAAGAACTTAACCTCATCAGGAATTTCAAACCTAGAAAGTTGAATTATATATGGGGACGGAAAATTATAGATGTTATGATAAAATGAAAGCACCGTAAGAAGAGGACCAATACTAATGCAGAATTCACATTCTCCAATCTCTTACACTAGGCCAATCATATGAGAGGAAGGATCAGGAACTCTATCATCCACATTTCTTGTCAAATTGAAATCATAAAACAAGGTTGCAGCACAGAAGTTGCACATTTCCACAAGAGCAACAATTTCAAACACATTTCTTGCTAAAATATTTATATCACGTGCAATGAGAGTATAAAATTTAACATAACAATATAAATATTCTTTAATAGTATATTAATATGTTAATCATCACATAATATAATGAAAAGTACGGTCAGGGTTGAAATTAAAATTAAAATAAGTAAAAGTATTTTCTTCATCCCATTTGGAACAAAAACTCCCTACTACCAAGTCTTATTATTGCTTGTTATCCTCTCCATAACAAACATATTAAGGGTGTAGGTATAAAATTGTACAATTTAGGAGAATAAATGAAGAACAAATTTGTAGTCGATAAGCATACCCACAAACAGACAATAAATTAGACAAATGCATGAGTGCAATTATTAAATCATACATAATATACTTGGAACTTTCTTACATGGCTTGTCCAACATGATTACTCGTATAGACCTATTGTCCACCTAACAATTAAATAACTTCGGCAAAGATGACCTAGATATGATAACATAGGTAGGACAACTTGGATTACAATTAAAAAATATGAGGCAACCAAGAGGTCGGAAATAGGCAAAAGACAAACACACACATGTTTTAACAGATTTCAAGCAAGCCAAGGTGATGATATGCATGATTACTATCTTAATAATTGTCCACACATTGTAGTAACAACTTGTATCAATTTTACATATTCATATAAACAAAATAAACAGTATATACAATAAAGCTAAAAGCCTACAAGGAATAAATAATATCAATAAATAAATATAACAAAGGAAGCAAATTCATTCCAACAACATATATACACCCTATGTGAGGAAAGGACTTGTGACTCAAGCCTCAAGGGTTTCAAACTTTGAGGCGAGAGATGAGTCTTAAAAGTGAATATGAATTTTAATGATATATTTACAGGTGAATATCATGTATGAATGACAATTTAGGAAAGTACTTGGTAACAAAAGTGGGGTAAATCCCCTAAATTCATAGTCATGCATCAGGTCAAATTAAATCCCCCAAAAACTTTTCTCAAATAAAAATTTAAAACCGTTTACATTATGAATGACAACTAAGTAGGCAACACTCACATGAACAGGAGTACATAAGCTTCAAAACAAGTAATCAAATCAAGGTCAAACGACAAATAATGAAACGCAACAGATCTAGTATTACAACAAAGGTATGGTAACGTACAGATTATTAATTCTAAGGATTCAAAATTAATTAATTAAAGCTATTAATACATAGTCGACATAAGGTATAGGTGAGTGAGGCTGGCGCATAAGGGACCCAATTTTCTAAAGTCTCATTTTCTCTTTTCTATATTATATGGTCATAATATGTCTATTTATTTTGTTCTATAATTATAAATATTAAGATAATCAATAGAATATTTAAATCATTCTATAGCTTTTTACAAATAACACAAATATAATTATATACATATTTTTCCTGACAATATTAAATGGTCTTTTAAAAAGTCATCTGATAGGAGGGTTAATGGTGGGGCGGGGAAGGGGAACCCCCAAATAATTCCCCGTCCCTGAAAAATTTCATGGGGATCGGGGGGATTCCTTGTGGGGATTTTTCCCCTTAATTTTTCATTTCATATTGGAACAAATAAGATCTAAAATTTTAGGGCATCCTATCTGTATATGAAAGTAAATATTACCAGCCGAGATTCCTCAAATCTGGACCTTATACGAGCGATAAAAATGCAAGAAGCACATATTCTCAGGAAATCAAAAGAAGAAAAAAGGCCCTTCCCAGATGAAAAAAAAAACAAAATAAAAGGTACACAAGATTAAACTAAACAAAAATCGGCACTGATGCCAATTCGGTGAGCTCGAATCTGAAAGAAAAGTCAATTTGAAAGAAGAAACTGGAACCAGAGAATTTATGGCAAAGCAAATTTACAACCTTCATCTATATATAAATATATATATTAGATGGGGAAATCAAACCTGAACAGTCCGGCAGCGGGAGGGAGCAGTCCGGCGGAGGGAAAAGAGAGGAACAAAATCTGAGAGGGACAGAGAAAGAGGCGGCCGGGTGGGAGTAAAATAGGATAAAGGCTTAGGGTTTTTTCATATACTGTGCATTAACACGTGCAATGCACGTTTTTTTTCTTTACTTTTTTTAACTAAATTATTACTTTGAGTTTTTGTTATTAAATAATTAATTTAAATCCATATAAATTAGTTTTATTTGATAAATCAGCATTATTGTTTCGAGGGAAAAATACATTTTTTGTCCCTGGTGTTTGAGCTAGATATCTATTTAGTTATTCAAGTTTTAAAAGATGTACTTTTGATCTCTAGAATTTGAAAAATGGTTTTAAATGGTCCTTAGGGTGAGTTGACCGTTAGTTGACTTTACAGAATGCTGACTGGACTGTGAAATAGTGACATGACTCGATGACTTTTGAATTCTTTGTATACTACGTTGCAGATGTGTAAATGAGTTGGAAAATTGGAAGAGGTAAAATGGTAAAGGTTAAACTTAAAAATAAAATCAAATAAAGACCTAACCCTAGAGATTTAATCTCACGCATGTGATTCTTCAAGTTTCTTATTCTTCTTCCTTCTTGCTTCTGCATTAATGATACAATTCTTCCATTATCAAACTGAAAAACCATCTTCTTCCTTCTCCATTGCAACTGCGAGGGCATGCCCAAAACTCCATAGAAACATCCTCCCTCCATCTTCCAAACATTTTTCTCTATTATTGGACTAAATTGATGCAATTTTTGCCCTAGATTTTTGCGACTGAATCTAAGACTCTTCTTTCTTGAACATCAATGGTCGGAATTGAAGGTATTCTTTTTTCATATTGCTGAAATTTTGGTTTAACAATACAAATCAGCAAACGTATTTATAAATGACTTTTTTTTCTTTTAAAAAGGTATTTTTAAATGGCTTGATGCTCACTAATTACTGAATATGATTATTTTGCTCAGTGGTGTAGTTGAGTGACTCTGATTCACATATAAAATTCCCTTCAAAATTTTGTCCCTTGACATATTGTGTTGTGAAAATTTGGGAGGATGTACTAAACTTATTTAAAGCTGGATCATCGGAGTATTTAGGCTTTTACAAAGCTAATGCTCTGAGAGATCCGAACACTGAATGGAGAATAACTTCTCTTTTGGTCTCAGCAAGTAAAATTGTTACCATACCATGTGTAAGTTTGATCATCTTTATCTATTGGTTCTGTGGTTTAGTTATGTCCTTAGTTGCTTTTCTTTTAGGTTTTAAGAGTTAAAATATGTTTCCTTCTATTTTTCAGTGGCAGATAAATTGGAGAAAATCCAAGATTGAAAATTTTCATTTATGTTATATAAATTATTCAATAGACTCAACTGAGGTTCTTGATAAATTCACTAGAGATGAAACAGCGATTGAGAAGGCTACAGATACATGCAGTTTGAATTAAGATGAATGTAAAAGAGATTCATAAAAAGAAGTCATGATATATGATAATCCTAGTTCTTTATCTCATTCTCTGTTCTGGTAACATATTGTACATGACTCATTCTTAACCTATCAGGTTGTTTATAATATAATCTTTTACTTCCTATTTATTTATTTATTAATTATCTTTGACTCTTATGCTAGCTTTAGTTTTGGAGTTCAAGTTTTAGCTTTTCCAATTTTAAGATTGCTTGTTTTTCAAATTTTGTGGACCAATAAGATCACGTTGTTAGCTTTAAGGCTTCAATCAAGCCAAATAATTTGTTGATCACCAACCAAGTATAAAGTCACAATTTGAGTATTTTAAAGTATCCATAGTGTAGAGTTTCAAAAAACAAAACCAATGTCTTTCGAATCACTCAAATCGAAGTTCAAATAAAGAAATTATGGTCAAGAAAAATTAGAAGAAAAATCCTATGTGGCAAATGACATGGACAAGTGGACCAATCCTATGTAGCGGTGGGGGACATACTTATGTTGACGTAACATCCAACAGTCGAACAAATTAGAAGATGACATGTGGTGCTTTCAATCTCCATCAATCAATTTCCACAAATTTCTCTATCTCCCCAATCACTTTCAATCTCTCCATTCACTCAAAATCTCCATAATTTCTCAATCTCCACCAATTTATTTTAATCACCATAATTATTTTTATTCATTTTTTTCTTATTCTTCATCTTAATCTACATCACTCATCATTTTTTTGCCCTCAATCCAATGGTCAAAATCCATCTTCAAAATTTTATTTAAACGCACCAAATTCTACCATCATCCACATTAATTATCAAAGCAAAATCTCTCTCTTCAAATTCTTGTCTCAACTTTTTTTGCAAAATCTTCACTCTCCTACAAATAACTTGCTCATTTTTTGTGAGAGATACATTAGAATTAGAATTTGACTTTTTAGCCATTACTTTTGTGTAAAATTTTGTGTAATCCACTTGTGTTTTTGCGTTCTTTATTTTCAAATTGGGTTTTGTATTATGGTGTAGGTACATCTTGGGTTGTGGGAAAAGTAAAGAGATAGTTATACAAATAGACAATTTCTTACGTATTAATTTCAAGAATGTCCAATTTTACTACAAATTTCGCTATTGTCTTCCTAAGGCCGGTTTATAATAGAAGTCTAATGGTAAATTACCACAATGTCCCTATAAACATATATTATATTAAAAAAAAACTGAAAATGAAATCGACTTAATTTGGGCGCCATTTTAGCAAAGCTTCATAATATATGAAAGCCCAAATTTTGGGATTCCTTCCCCAAAACTTTGGAAAAGATGGTGGTGGTTCAGAAGGTGGAAATATATTTAAAGCTACTGAAAATGTCTGTGAAGTTTATAATAGCCATAGCCACCTCAGTTGAATTTATTTCCATGGCAGAGATTCGATACTATTAATGACGTTGTTGAAGTTGAAGGAGTTGCCATGCGTGGTGAAGAAGATGATGGGTTTCATTCTCTGTTGCAGACTGAATGTTGTTGCCAGAGTAAATGGCCGGAAAGTATTTCTCTTCACCTCAATGATGACCATCTCCTCCGATTGGTCTCATCTCACTAGTCACTAGAAGTCTCCCAAAACCCAAATCAGATAATTTTATATATTTTTTTTTTCCTTTTTTTTTTCTTTTTATGTTGCATGTGCTATATTTCTAGTTAATATATGTGGGGTAATCTGCTATCTATACTATTTTTTTTAATGCTATTGCTTTATATGGAGTTGTTTTTATGGAGTATATTTTGAGTGCATGCACATATACTTTATATAACCTATTATTTTAGTATATAGAAAAAAGGTATTGGACGGGTATATTTTTATCATACTGTAGATTATATTAAAAAGTATATATTATATAATGTTCCTTGGAAAATAGAATTATTCGTTGAAAAAGAAGACCTATACAACTTTTAAAGAGGTATATATCATATAACTATATAAGAATACAAGGTATATATTATATATAATCTAATTAATACGTCGGAAAAATAGAAAATAAAGATGTCACAAATGAGATTAAAATTTTATATATCAATATATATTATATAACTTATTGGAGTATATTATTATCATACTATAAGTTAAATAAAAAGTATATATTATATAACCTTGAGGAGTATATGTTTATCATATTGTATATTAGAAGATTAACTGGTCAACGAGAAATGAAAATACTGGCAAAAAAAAGATATTTCAGGATAAAAACAAAAAGGATGATGCCACAGTACTCCATTATCATCTTACCTTATCATGTCGACAAGTTTACTTTTCTAATGCTCTCCGGCGAATATTAATGAGATTGAACAAAATTTTACATTTGAAATGTATTGAAATTGAGAAAAAAATTGGAATGAAATGAAAAAATCTTTTGTAATAAATTTCATTCTTTAGTATAATATATCAGAGAGTAAATTAGGGGATTATGGAAATAATTTATTTGAGACCCACAATAATTAAAGGCTTAGAGAATCAAATTTGGAACATTAAAGCTTTTACATTTATATAAAAAACTAATTATAATAAATATAATTGTCATAAATAAGGGTAAATTTTGGTATTTGAGAAAAGTTTTAAATCAAGAATTCTAAAAGTGTAAAATTTGAAAACCTTAGACATTTGTGAAAATAAGTTTCTAAAACAACTCGTCCAAGATATTATCTCAAAAGTAAATTGGTTAGATCCTAAACCAGTAAAAAGAAATGTGAGTTTCTCTTTAGCCTATGACAAAAAGAAGATCGATTGGTTTGGTTCTCACCCGTAAGAGAGCCGTTGCAATAAAATACCCAAAAAGAAGTATTGGGGAGTGGAGTAGGAATTTCCCAACCACTATAAAAATTCTCGGTGTCACCCATGCTTTTATCTTCTCCTTTTTAAATTCAGTATTTAACTGCTTTGAATTATTTTGCTAGATTGCATATAGGTTTGCTTAAATATTTTGTTCCATAATGTATGCCATATAGTTTTAAAATTCCACA
The DNA here is from genome assembly GCF_001995035.1 of Momordica charantia. Next base: position 263,621 of record NW_019104708.1, read on the forward strand.
ATAGGATACATGTATCATATATATATATATATATTTGATATATAGTATGTATGTATAATATGCATCATATAGTTATAAATGTTATAATGTATCGATGCTTATTTTCATGATTGATTAATATAAGTGTTGTATTAATTAGATGAAAATAAAGTTGCATTGAGCATATTGAATATAAATTTGTTTTTACATAAATACAAACTACGAGTTTAGGGCAGCACACCCAAAAAAATGTTCGAGCTTGTCATAATATTATTTCGGCGATGACAAATCTAAAGAAGAAAGGGATAGAAGAAATACCTCTTTACCCATTTTGTAAAAGAAGTGAGGAAACGGTGGATCACTTTCTTGCTGGATGCAAGCACTCAAGTCAGTTATGGATGAGACTATTTCCAAATTTGGAGATGGGGAAAAGCTTAAATGGATGTTTTCGTGCTTGGTGGACTGAGTGGATGAAAATTCTTTCAGCGACAAAAATAACCATTGCGGGCATCACCTGCTGGGCCTTATGGAATGAYAGAAACGCTGTGATAAATAACAAGCTAGTCTTAGAAGTGAACACAAAAGCCGATTGGATTCTTGAGTATGTGAATGAGTTTTCAGGTGCTTGTAAAGCAGGTGCGAAGGCTGAAGGAGAAAGAATACCTCGGAAGAATGAGTGGGTCCCTCCTCCGACAGGCTTGACGAAAATTAATAGGGATAGAGCCTGCGCAAATAACAGATATGGGATTGGGGTTCTAAGCAGGAACGACAAATTGGACATCGTTGCAGCTTTGGTTGATGTTCAGGCTGGAAGCAACTCCCTCTCGGCTAAAATCCGGGCAATTCGTGATGGTCTAAAACTTGCAACAAGGTTAGGGCTAAAAAGGGTGTTAGTTGGATTTAACTCTTTGGAAGCTATACATCTTATTTGTGAAGATGAAGAGTGGTGGGGTGAAGTAGGAAATTGGCTTGCTGAAATTAGAACCCTCTCAAGTGCTTTCTCGTCAATTTCCTTCTACCATATTTTTAGGGAGTTAACTAATAGGGCTCATTATTTTGCTAGAGAAGCTTCAAGGCTTGGACAACCATGTCTCTGGCTTTCAAATTTCCCTTGTTTTGTCTGTTAGTGCGCTTAGACTGACAAAAAGAACCTTGTAGCCTTAATGACATCCACAATTTATTAATGCTATTCCTACTTTATCAAAAAAAAAAAAACTTCTTTTATTGGTTGAATAACTGTTTACTTTTAATTTTAGTTTTTAAAAAATGGTAGGCAACCCTATCTCCCCCCCCTCCCTCCCCGCTTTACTTTCATAATCCTCTTCGGTGAATATTAGTGAGATTGAGCAAAAATTTGCATTTGAAATGTATTGAAATTGAGCAAAAAATTGGAATGAAATGAAAAAATCTTTTGTATTAAATTTCATTCTTTAGTATAATATATTAGGGAGTAAATTAGGGAATTATGAAAATAATTGATTTGGGGCCCACGATAATTAACGGTTTAGAAAATCAAATTTGGAACATTAAATCTTTTACATTTATATAAAAAACTAATTATAATAAATATAATTGCCATGAATAAGGGTAAATTTGGCATTTGGGAAAAGTTTTAAATCCAGAATTCTAAAAGTGTAAAATTTGAAAACCTTAGATATTTGTGAAAATAAATTTATAAAACAACCCGTCCAAGATATTATCTCAAAAGTAAATTGGTTGGATCCTGAACTTGTAAAAAAGATCATGGATTTTTCTTCAGCCTAGGACAAAAAAAGAGTCGATTGGTTTGGTTCTCACCCTTAAGAGGGTCGTTGCAATAAAATACCCAAGAAGGAGTCTTGGAGAGTGGAATAGGAATTTCCGAACTACTATGAAAATTCTTGGTGTCACTCATTCTCTTATCTTCTCCTTTTTAAATTCAGTATTTAACTATTTTGAATTATTTTGCTAGATTGTATATAGGTTTGCTTAAATATTTTGTTCTATTATTCTTCTTCTTGTTAATTTTCTTTTATTGATTGCATAATTGTTCTTCACTTATTAAATTCTAAAAAAATATTTTATTTGGAATAAATCTTTGAAATATTTTTTGAAATTTAATATCTTTAAAAATTAATTTTTCTTTTTTTTTATTTTCTACTGTTCTTAAGACTTAATTGTTTGAGCTTATGACAAACATTGAGGTTAATAGATTTAACAAGGGTCACTTTACCACCATGCCACCTCTTTTTTATGAAAATAATTATGCTTGGTGGAAAACTAGGATGAGAATTTATTTGATTTCGATTGATTATAACTTGAGGGAAATCATTTCTAAAGGTCCCTTAATTCGGATTAAGAAAGTTGATAATATTGATGTAGCTAAAAAGGAAAATGAGTTTAATGATGATGATAAAAGAAAAATGTCTATTAATGTTAAAGCGATGAATTGTTTGTTTTGTGTTTTATATGCCGATGTATTTAATCGAGTATCTGCATGTAACTCTGCTAAAGAAATATTGGATATGCTTAAAGTAATTCATGAAGGAACAAATCAAGTAAAAGAGTCAAAAGTTAGCATGCTTGTTCATAATTATGAATTATTTTAAATGGATGTTAATCAGTCTATTACTGAAATGTTTACTAGATTTACGAATATTGTTATTCCTTAGCTGAGAACATGAGAAAGATTCTCAGATCCCTACCAAAAATTGGGAACCCAAAGTGACGGCAATTTAAGAAGCGAAGGATCTCTCAAAACTTTAATTGGAGGAGCTAGCTCATTGGATCTCTCATGACACATGAGATAATCATGAAAGGCAATATGGAAAAGGACCTCAAAAATAAGAAAAGTCATGCATTAAAGTCTACATCTTTCCAAGAGGCTTCTAAAAGTGAGGAAGAACTGAACGAGGAAGAACTTGCCTACTTATCCAAGAAGTTCAAGAAGCATTTCAAAAAGAGGCACTTTCCAAATAAAACAAACATTCAAGAGGCTAAAAGAGAAAATACCACTAGAGACGTCATCATCTACTACGAGTGCAAAAATGCTGGACATATAAGATCTGAATATCCTCTACTACGTAAATCATCTTCAAGGAGAAACAAGAAGGCTGTGAAAGCTACTTGGGGTGAAAGTGACGAAGGAAGTGATTTTGAAAGTAGAGATGAAGTAGATAATCTTTATTTCATGACTTTTAGAGATGAAGATGACAACAATGAGGTATGTTTTGAAAATCCTTCTTTTGATGATTTTATGGATGGTTATAATGAGATTAAAAAAGAATTTGAAAAATTAGGTTGTAACTATTTAGCTCTTAAAAAGAGGAATACTAAGCTAACTCATGAGAACCATGATTTATTAGTCGAACATGATAGGTTAAATAAAGAAAATGAGATGTTTAGAAAAGATCTTATTATGTCTAAGTCAAACTTGTATGCTTTAAGAGAGGAGTAAAGTTATTAGAAGTGAAAAATAAAGATATATCAACTACCATTTTAAAATTTACAAACGGTAAACGAGCCCTCTGTCCCACGCATCTAACCTGCTCGCGTGGTTCACCGATGTTCGTCAACGATGAAAGCCGCTGAACTTCAGACTCGAGTTGAGAAAGAAGGCTAGGCCCAGGAGAGGAGGGCTTTCAAGGACTAGGGAAGACGGGTGGATTATAGAGCTAGGGGCGACGCAAAATTGGAAAACAAATCATCAACTTCAACTGCTTCATGCCCTGGATCACGGCTCATGACTTGGTATAGAGTCCGTGTAGTCGTCGGCCTTCCCACCAGAAGGCCTATGATATAGTGGTCGGCCTTTCGAATGCCTCCTTCCTGCAACGCAACGATAATTGACCCTCTATCATCTTCGAGATGGTAGACTTGGTTGTCATGCTCGAAACCATTCCTGGAATCCGCATATATCTCTCGGCTACAACAACATCACTTGATTGAAAAATATGATCATAAAGTTCATGCTTGTAACTTGAGGAAAAATGGTGCATTAAATGAAAAGAGATAGATTCCTAAATTTTTCCTTACTAATCCTCAAGGACCCAAACAAGCTTGAGTACCTAAAGTTACATCTTAATCAGTATTATCTTTCTTATAGGTATGTCTGAGATCAATAAAGAACAAGTGGTACTTGGATAGTGGGTCTTCAAAGCACCTAACCGAATACCACACAAAATTGACACACCTAGAAAAGAAGATGGAGGATATGTTACCTTGGCCAATAATAAAAGAGGTGTAAAATCATTAGCAAAGGTAACATAGATAATGGTTCAAATTTTTTGATTGAGAATGTGCTGCTTGTTCATGGTTTAAAGCATGATATTTTAAGTATTAGCAATTATGTGATAAAGACATAAAGTAGTACTTAATGAAAAATTGCATAATTGAAAATGCATGTGATGGAAAAAAGGCCATAAAGTGGTACTTAGATAGTGAGTGTTCGAAGCACATGATCGGAGACCACACAAAATTCACACACTTAGAAACGAAAGATGAAAGATATGCTACCTTTGACGATAATAAAAGAGGTAACATCATTGGCAAAGGTAACAGAGGTAATAGTTCAAATTTTTTGATTGAGAATGTGCTGCTTTTTTATGGTTTAAAATATGATCGTTTAAGTAGTAATCAATTATGTGATAAAGGCCATAAAGTAGTACCTGATAAAAATTGCATAATTGAAAATTCTTGTGATGAAAAAATTATGTTTGTAGGAAATAGATATAAAAATGTTTATACTATTGAATGGAATGATTGCCCTGTTGTAAATAATAAATGCTTGTATGCTATGCATGATGATTTAGGTCATGCTAGCATGTATTTGATTTCATATACATCCAAGAAATCTCTTGTTCGAGGTCTTCCAAAATTAAATTTTGAAAAAGACAAAGTTGGTGATGCATGTCAAATGGGTTAACAAACCAAGTCCTCCTATAAACCAAAGAAAATGATTTCTACTTCTAGGCTTTTGCAACTATTACATATGGATCTATTTGGACCTACTAGAGTTGTAAGTCTAAGTGGAAAACATTATACTTTTGTTATAGTTGATTTTTCAAGATTTACGTGGGTTTTATTTTTATCTCATAAGGACAAGACCTTAAAAACTTTTATTAGTTTTTCAAAGAAAATTCAAAATGAAAAAGGTTTTATGATTTCRGAAATTATAAGTGACCATGGAGGAGAATTTGACAATGCAGCTTTTGAAAAGTTTTGTGATGAAAATGGTTTTTCTCATGATTTCTCTTCTCGAAGAACACCACAGCAAAATGGTGTCGTAGAAACGAATAATCACTTTCTGCAAGAATTAGCTACTTTTTTATAAATGAGTATAATTTACCAAAATATTTTTGGGCTGAAGCTATTAATACTGCCTCTTATGTGATGAACCGTGTTTTAATAAGGTCAATTTTGAATAAAACCTCTTATGAGGTTTTTAATGATAAAACTCCTAATATTAGCTATTTCAAAGTTTTTTTTTTGTTGCAAATGTTTTATTTTGAAAAATAAAGAGAAACTTAGAAAGTTTGAATAAAAAACTGACATTGCCATATTTTTAGGATATTGAGCATGTAGTAAAGCATATAGAGTTTTTAATAAATAAAAAACTCTTGTAGTTGAAGAGTCAATGGATGTTTGATGAATCACATATTACTACTAGTGATGAGTTAGAAATGCCTTTTGAGGATTTAAACTTTAAAGATAAGGACTCGGAAGCTGTAGTAAATTAGACTCAACAAGTGCCAGAGGAAACCCTTCCTAAAGATCGGAGTTTCTTAACTCACCATCCAAAGAAATTAATTATAGGTGACGTATCCCAAGGAGTAAGAACTGACTCTTCTTTAAATGCATTAAATAATGTCGCTTTTGTATCTCAAATTGAACCAATGTTTTTAAAAGAAGCTGAAGTTGATGAATTCTGGTTAATTTTTATCCAATATGTGTTAAATCAGTTTGAAAGAAATAGTGTTTGGGAATTAGCCTCTCGTCCTCATGATCATTTTGTTATTGGTACTAAATGGGTTTTTAGAAATAAAATGGATGAGTCTGGTAATAGTGTTAAAAATAAAGCTAAGTTAGTTGTATAAGGATATAGCCAAGAAGAAGGAATAAATTATGAGGAAACTTTTGCTCTTGTTGCTAGACTTGAAACTATTAGAATGTTGCTTGCATTTGCATCTCATAAGTACTTTACTTTATATCAAATGCATGTTAAAAGTACTTCCTTAAATGGTTTTATAATGGAAGAAGTATATGTTGAACAACCTCCTCGTTTTGAAAGTGTTGAAAATCCAAATCATATTTTTAAATTAAAGAAGGCTCTTTACGATTTTAAACAAGCTCCTAAAGCTTGGTATGACCGTTTGAGTAAATTTTTGCTTGAACAAGGTTTTAAATGGGATTTATTGATACTACAGTTTTTATTAAAACCAAAGAAAACAATATTTTGTTAGTGCAAATTTATGTAGATGACATTATTTTTTGTGCCACTAACCCTTCATTATGTAAAGAATTCTTTAAGTGTATACACAATAAGTTTGAGATGAGCATGATGGGAGAACTCAAGTTCTTCATTGGGCTTCAAATCAAACAATTAAAAGAGGGAATCTTCATCAATCAAGATAAGTATACAAGATATTTACTTAAGAGGTTCAAGTTTGATAATGCAAAAGTAGCAAAGACTCAGATGAGCACTACCACAAATCTTGATAAAGATGAAAAAGGTAAAAATGTAGATATAAAAGTTTATAGAGGTATGATTGGATCCTTCCTCTACTTAACTACGAGAAGACTGGATATTATGTTCAGTGTATGCATGTGTGCTAGATTTCAATCATGTCCTAAAGAATTACACTTGCATGCTGTTAAAAGAATTTTTAAATACTTGCTTGGAACTGTTGACTTGGGCTTATGGTATCATAAGAATGTATCTCTTGAATTGATTGCTTATTCTTATGTTGATTTTGTTGGTAGCTTAATTGATAGGAAGAGTACTAGTGGAACTTGCCAGTTTTGGGTAGTTCTTTAGTGTCTTGGTTTAGTAAAAAGCAAAATTATGTTGCATTATCTACTACTGAGGCTGAATATATTACTATTGGTAGCTGTCACTCTCAAGTTTCACGGATGAAACAAACATTGCTTGATTTTGGTTTAAATTTTGAACATGTTCCAATCTTTTGTGATAATACTAGTTCAATTAATTTAACCAAAAATCTCATTTAGCATTCTAGGAAAAAGCATATAGATATCTGACATCATTTTCTTAGAGACCATGCGCAAAATATAAATATTGTGCTTAATTATGTTCACACTGGAAAACAAGTAGCATATATTCTTACAAAGTTATTAAATGAAGAAGCATTTTGTAGGAATAGACTTACGCTTGACATCATTCGTATTTAATTGTCTAAATGTGTTTTGCTAGGAAGAAAAATTTTCTGTATGTATGTGTGGTTGAGGGGAAGATATTTTTTTTTTACCTTATGATAATTATCTTATTGAGAGTGAGATAAATTTCATGGAATATTTTTGTTTTTTATAATAATAAAAGGGGGAGAATATAGCCACTTTGAGAATGTGTTTTCTTAAGTGGTTTGTCATCATCAAAAAGGGGGAGATTGTTAGCTTTATGACTTAAATCAAACTAAATATTTTGATGATCACAAACCAATTATAAATTAACAATTTCAGTATTTCAAAGTATCCATAGCATAGAGCTCGACAAGACAAAACTAACGTCTTTTGAATCACTCAAATCGAAGTTCAAACGTAGAAGTTATGATCAAGATAAGTTATATGAGAAAAATCTTATGTGGCAAATGGCATGGACAAGTGGACCAATCCTATGTGGCGATGACATGGACAAGTGGACCACTCAGAAGTTGACATGTGGCATCAAGAGGACATACTTATGCTGACGTAGTATCCAACAGTCGAACAAATTAGAAGACGACATATGGCGCTTTAAATCTCCACAAATCCATTTCCAAAAATTTCTCTCAATCTCTCCAATCACTCCAAATCTACCTAATTTTTCAATCTCCACCAATTTCTTTTAATCGCCATTATTATTTTTATTCATTTTTCCTTATTCTTCATCTTAATCTACAGCATTCATCCTTTGATGCCCTAAATCCAATGGCCAAAATTTATCTTCAAAATTCTATTTAAAGGCACCAAGTTCCACCATCTTCCACACTAATTATCAAAGCAAGTTCTGTGTAATCCACTTGTGTTTTTGCATTCTTTATTCAAATTGGATTTTGTATTATGGTGTAGGTAGGTTGTGAGAAAAGTAAATTGGTTAGATCTTGAACCAGTAAAAAGGGTCGTGGGCATTTATCTTTAGCCTAGGACAAAAAGATGGTCGATTGGTTTGGTTCTCACACGTAAAATGGTCGTTGCAATAAAATACCCAAGAATGAGTCTTGGGGAATGAAGTACGAATTTTCGAACCACTAGAAAAATTCTCGATGTCACCCATTCTCTTATCTTCTCCTTTTTAAATTCAGTATTTAACTGCTTTGACTTATTTTGCTAGATTGCATATAAGTTTGCTTAAATATTTTGTTCAATTATTCTTGTGGTATGCAACTTTATTCACCCTCTCCCCCTCCCTCCTCTAGCGTTGTCATTCGATTCTACATATGTAAAAGATTATATATCAGTATAATTGCAAATGTCAATTAAGCTAACAATTGAATTATAGAATTGTGAAAATGCACTTTCATTTCTTGAATTAAGAAGTTTCAAAGAATTCACATATATTTCTTCCACGAAGGACGACAGAAAAATACGTCGATGACAACTTTAATTCTGGTCTACTATAGAAGGTAAGAATCCTTGATTGTATTTTGATTACTAACTAGCATAAGGAAGGCAAGATTCACATTGATTTGCAACCTTCATGAAATTAATTCGATAAGCAGAATGTTTGGAGATAAATATGGCTTGTAAAGGCTGTCATATTGTCATGACACATGGGGCTAACGGGTTTTAAAAAGAAAGAATATGTTCTCACTAATGATTCCATAAAGTAATAGGCATGTATTAAATCATACTATTTTAGTTGCAGTTATGTTGTTATATTTGATGTATTTTGTTAAGCAGTTATTTATTTCTGTTTAATTCTCCATATCAGTTAGTGTATTTTGGCCTATAAATAGGTCTGTAATATCTTTAATAAAGTGTGGAGAATAACCTTTATTTCTCAAAAGGTATTGTTACATGATATTAGTTTTTCTTTTCAAGCCCTTTGACTCACGTCGTATAGATCCTTCTCCATGCGTCCCCCATTATTGTTTCTCTCACATCGAAATTCTTGTTTCTTCCGCCATGGCTGCCTCCTCAACCTCGAAAGAAATTTTTTTCTCAGATTTTTCTTCTTTCAAATATATGTAACTTGGTTTCGATTCGTCTCGACGCTTCCAACTTCATCCTGTGTGTTGAGTGTGTTGCCCTAAACTCGTAGTTTGTATTTTGTAAAACCAAATGTCTATTTAATAAAGTTTTATTCAATAAATTTGTTGTTGAATCATAGCTTTGCATTGTCCAAAATCCAATAAACTAAACATCCAAGGTTATTTATGATGTAATCGGGGCAGTATATATACTGGGTATATAGTTGATATACGGGGTATATATTTGATATACCCCTGATATATGAATGGATAATGTCCCGTGAATAACCTAAAGGGTCTATAGTATATGGATAAGGCTGGGTACCTTATCTTGGCAACACTATGGATACGGCCCACTCTGTAAAAGTTACAGACGACTCGATCCAGGTCATTCGTGTGGAGACATGCGAGTGGGGCTATCCTATACAATGAGTTTGTATAAGATCGGACCACGAAATAGACAATCTTTAGATGTAACAGCGTTAACTAATAGGTTGCTGTTTCTTAGGATGACCAGGCAACTCATTCTCAATCCTGAGTGAGTTATGGACTCCTGCCCGTGAGGGCTCATCCTTTGATCTGTATGGGTGAGAGTGGCCCGAGTCGCCGACTCAACATTCCTACCATTTTGGGGACGAGACCGACTGAGGAGCTGGGAACATAACTTCACAAGATGGAATTCACTCCTCCCCGACTTAGGGGAGTAGATGAGTGTTTCCTTAAATGTTGACTCCGGGACTTGAATAAGGGGCCTCACCCTCTCATTGGCCGAGAGAGACTTCCGGTTATTGGTTGGACCATAACCGGATTGTTCATTAGAGGAGCAGTGGTGTTTAAGGAGTAGGATGTAACTCAGGGGTAAAACAGTAATTTGACCCAACTTGAGTTACGAGCACTCGTGAAGGATTGACCGTCATTAATGGTCGTATATCCATGGACGCGAAAACATTCTGCAGTGAAAAGAGTGCAACTGCGGGTCTTTAGTGGAATGACCCGTAGTTAACGAATCTAGATTAACTCGGTCAATGAGTTTGACCGATTAATCTTGCATCGTTGGAGCTTCGGATCTGTAGGGCCATTAGGTCCCCTTGCTAGCTTATAACGGGTAAAACGAGGATCAAGTTTTTGGAAGAATTTAAATTGTTCAAATTACTTAAGTGATTATATGTATATTGATACATTATAATATATAATTAATTGTAAATTAAAACTATATATTATGAGAGATATTATTTGAATGAGATTCAAATAAAATTAATATGAATAAGATTCATATTAAAACTATAGGTTAAAAATAATGTGCATAAGATGTACATTAAAACTATAGGTTATACGAGAGAAATGTTTTAGAATATGATTCTAATTTTATAATAAATAATTAAGTGTTAATTATTTATGTATATATATATATTTATTAATTATTAATTGAATTAATTATTAATTATATTTATTAATTAATTTGATTAATTAATTATATATATATATATATATTAATTATTATATATGTTGGTTTTTTGGCCCTTAATCTCAAATTAATTAATTTTAATTAATGTTTTGATGATAACAAACTTAATTTTATTTATTGACATTTTTGTATTTTAAAGTGTCCACAGCGTAGAGCTCGTTACAACGATTCC